>QODF01000202.1:879686-1018754 GCA_024372805.1 Oostethus manadensis | reverse complement strand
AGGAGTGACCGCACCTCGCCCGGACGTGGGATACCGGGGCCTCACCCTGGAGCCAGGCCTGGGGGAGGGGCTCGCAGGCGAGCGCCTGGTGGTCAGGTCTTCACCCGTGGGACCTGGCCGGGCCTAGCCCGAAGAAGCCGCACGGGAACTCCCCCCCGCAGACCCACCACCTGCAGGGGCAAGCATAAGGGTCCGGTGCTGTGTGATTTGGGCAGTGGTCGAGGGCGGGTGTCCGGGCGACCTGGGCTTCGGCGACCAAATCTGGTTCTTGGGACATGGAATGTCATTTAAAAATAAACGTCTCAAATGTCTTATTTTATTTAATAAATGTAATTAATCAATCTAAATTATATATATATATATTGGCAACTGGTAATTGTCTATAGGTGTGTGTGTGAGAAAGGTTCTTTGTCTATAATTGCCCTGCGATTGGCTGGCGACCAGTCCAGGGTGTACCCCGCCTCTCGCCCAAAGTCTGCTGGGATAGGCTCCAGCATACCCCCGTGACCCTAATGAGGATAAGCGGTGTAGACGATGGACGGATGCATGGATGGATATAGAAAGTCTGTTTGCAACGATTACGTGGCAGCCCAGCAGGTGCCAACTTTTGTGGGTGTTGCAAGAATTATATCCCACCTTCTCTCTGCTCCAAGCATGTAAGCTACGCCTCCGAGCAACACAGGAGCCTGAATAGGTGAAAGACACCTTTTTAAGGAGACCTGGGATGTGAGAGTGCCATGTCAGATGTAGCTCTAGCACAGGGTTGTCCAAAGTGCGGCCCCGGGGCCATTTGCAGCCTGGTATACCTTCATTATTGGCCCAAATTAACCATGAAAAACAGAGTAAAAAGAGAGAAAATCATTTTATCTCCAAAAGGGGGGCGCTAGAAAAAGGTTTGGAAACCACCGCATTAGAGCAAGGCACCGCACTTAGGGATCGCTGCAGGCTGCAATGGTACGAGTCAGATATTTTTGTTGCAATAATAATTCTCGGAAATCATCCTATACTGATGGCTTGCATCCTTAGTTTTCAGTGCATGTTAGATCTGCGGAGTTGAATCAGAACATTTGAAAACGGATCTGGATGAAAAGCGAAACAGGAAGAGTCCAGTTGCTCACTTAGTTGCTAAGTTTAAAAATAATAGGAGAACTATTTCCTCTGACTGGGCCAATAGATCAAACCGGGCATTAAACTATCTCCATTTTCTGCAAGAACCGTCCTTCAAAAACACAAATGTATGTTCACTTCAGTACAGTAGATCCCCACCCACTCGCTGTCAGGTATTGGCTCCCCAACAAATACCCGCCGATTTCTTCTCAAGATAATGTTTGTGTTATTTTTTATTTGTGGGAAAACTCCTCCATTAGCGCTTTTTCCCCGTGAATGGTTTTTATGGGTTGAACAGGACAGGACATGGAGGAGAACACAAAAAATCCGATTAAGTTAAAAGGCCAACGGTGGCCATACTGCATTTTCACGGGACAGAACTCATACGCCAGTTCCAAAAAATGGGAAGCATATTTAATTGTGGCCATTTGCATTCCCCGCCCAGCAACCTCCTAAAAGTTTCCGCCACTTTCCTTACAATTGCAATTTCACCTGATCCGGTAAACTAATGATGGTGACATTTTGAAATAAACAAAATGTCACCAGACCTGCGTGCCGCCAAGCAGATGGCATCCTCATTTTCCGAAAGCGGAGTTATCTCCTTGACTAATAATAACGTTGTAGCGTTTCATTCCCTGGAGGCTTGTGATTGGAAAATGGGTAATTGGAACTCTTTTGTTCTACATCCAGTCAGCTGACAGCAAGTCTTTTTGGGTTTTTTATTGTCATGTGCATACTTTAGAGATTAGTCCCCAATCTTTTGGCACGGACGCAACGGAAAAAGACGCTGGGAGCTTAAATTTGCCTCATCTTTTTGCAGAGCGCATCATTGGTTATCCTTTAACTGTATAATTAAAAAAACGTGCTTCTGTCTTTGTATATACAGTGTTTTTTGGAGAACATGTACAAATATTGTATAAACAATGCTTGTGTACTCATCTTCTTCTTTTCCTCTCGGCTTATCTACAGTTGGAAAATCGCTTGGGCTTTCACCGTGCCTGCAAACATTTCTTTTTAAAGGATAAACAAACGCATGCTCAAGGGAATACCTCGGCCTGAACGGTGGTTTGCACTTTGTTTGCGTCCAGCCTTCCGGTGTCATCTGAGTGCACGGCCGTTGCTCGTGCAGCCATTGCTCCGACCTATCTGTCAATCATCATAGTTTGTTTGCTCGAACTGTGTTGCAAAATGGATTGCCGCTCACTCATCATTTGATAGCTTGGTAGAGTCATGGTTATTCAAAAGTATGACAAAAACAGTTATGTTTTAATGATCCATTGCATTCCACCACCACCCAACGTCCCGTAGCCCATCCGTCTCTCCTCGTCATACCAGATGTCTTCCTGTGTGTTATCATTTCACTTTGGGAGGCTGTAAGCATTTGTAATGAAGACTTTTGCTTTTTGTCCTGTTATTGCTCTGGGTCTCAGCAGACCGCCGGCAGTAGCGTAATGGGATTTTCTTGAATTACAGACCGCTGTAAGTCAGTCGCTGCACTGTGTTGCAGGATTGCAAATATGGCTCGGCTGGTATGCACCATTTTCTGAATTAACTAGATCGTGAGCTGCCTGTAATTGCATTTCATACTGTACCACAGCATGTGGCATCCTTGTTGTGAACCTCTTCTTTTTGCTTCCCGCAATATGTCCTTGTGTCCTATATCTATCTTGATGTCTGGCCCTGCCATATGCATTGGTACCATTTGAGTGCAAGAGCAATTTGCAACAGTGATGTCATAATCATTTTACCTCCAGATCATTTATACTCTTGCACCAAACTCACTCGATTCATTTTCGCTGCTTTAGGGATATTGTTAGGCATTCTTTCATTGCACTAATGGAATAATTAATATCTGAACCGGTTCTACATTGATCATAATGCATCTGAATTACCAGTGTGGCTCATCACAGAACAAATAATCTCATGCTGATTGTTTGCTTAAAGGACTAAGAAGTATGTCCGATTTGAAGCTCCGACTCCAAATTCTCTCGGGATTAATAAAGAACTCGGAGTTCTCTGAGGACGGGTCTTGTCAGACTACACCGTCAATACAATTTATGACTAATAGGAATTTGCAGAGGACATAAGGAATCATTTAAATAAAAACCTTCACTGGGAATAATTGGCAGCAAAAGCTGCTGGTGCGCTTAATCTCACACCGCATGCCGACTGTGATGCTACAAAAATACTTTTTTTTATTATTTTGCTCATTGGCTTAAAATGTGCTCTTACATAAAAAGAAATATTACTACCCAATGAATGCACCCCATTAGCAACAGTAAAAAGAAATGTATTGACTGCCTGTGAACACTTACCTCCAACCACAAAGGTCAGCCATTCATCTGGCAATCTGGAGTGCATTCTCAATCAACAGAAATAACCTTGGCACAGCGGGCATCTTGGTTAAATACAAGTCCACTTTGACGGACGGGGGGAGAAAGGGCTGATATTGTTTTTGCCTTATACCTTCTATCTATGTAATTGTATTAGCGCTTGCCTACTTAGCTGGACACCTAAAGAAGGTCTAGCGTTTGTGTGGTAATGATCATTTCCGCCCACTACCAATACCAATTAGTAATCCCATTTTACAGTTTGTGCAGACTCATTTCCTTTGCAAATTACTGCAACCAAATTGTAATCCTCCAACTCCATGAAGAGACCAGAAAGAAATCCCCTAGAAGGGAAATAGATATGTGCAGCACCGATCAGTAGTTTTACTAACTTGATAATCCTAAATTGGACCAAACTGAATTCCTGTATTTCCTGGATTATCAGGAGTGTACATTTGAAGACGAGCCAAAACTTTGCATACTCACCAAACAATCGGTTAGCTGTAGAAACAGGGCTGCCTCATCTAGCTGTGTCTTTAAACCAAAACATCGACTGATGCTCTGCAGCATCGCTATACACGCAACCGGCATTCTGCACAGGTCCTTGCATCATCATGCTGCAACACGAGGTCATGGTTGTGGATGAATGGATGAATGAACAATGGACCAGAGGTATCTCTGCACTCAATGCCATCAATAAAATGCACCCGTTTGTTGTCCGTAACATACGCCTGCCCATATCATAAGCCCGCTGCCACTCCATCTGCAAGACAGGACAGCATACTCACCGATGCTCCGGTTCCGCATGTGCGGTGTTTGAATCAAATTACCCCCCAGTACTGTTAAACTGCACCGTCTGTCATAACAATCTACCCCATTTATCTTGAAGGCCACTTGGTATTTATCAGTAAAGCCCAGTAGGGGCATGTCGCTCCCTGCGTCATTTCTTCTCCTCTCCAAGCCTCTCTCGGGCCCAACTTTCAGCATATTGTTCACACTCCTTACCGCCATGCAGATTGTTTTCTTGTGCGACCCGATCATCACTTGTGCATGTTTCATCTCCCTTGCTTCACCCCACTTACTGACACTACAGCCACACATGATGAAGTGGTAAAAGACTTCTTGCTGTAGTTTTTTATTAGGAAACCCTGCTTACTCTACTGTTCTATCTTGTTGTTTAAGTCGCTTAGACGTAAATCAAACTCCCGGGTGGGCAAGTGTTTTCCCTACGAAACTCTAGTGAGTCAAGAGCAGGTGTGGGCAAACTTTTTGACTTGTGGGCCACAATGTGGCCCGCGATTGGAAATGGGCAGAACCACATACTGGCCCACACTGCAACGAAACGAAATCAACACATCTGCAGCAAATGAACCCATCACATAAATCTACAACTAAGCGCTAAATATGTGACATGTAACTTCAAACTGTTATTTCCAAATGCCCCGCAAGGCATGCTGGGTAGTCCAGCTGCAAGAACAATATGAACTGATGAACAATAAAACTTTGGATATCAAGAGTATGTTAACTCCTCGTGTACTTCTCTGACGACCTCCTCAACACAGTTGGCAATCTAGCAAAAATGTGGCAAACACTGCAAAATGTTGGGTGAAAGAGTAGCAGAAGCTACCCAGCATGCCTTGCGGTTCGAATATGTAGGTGTTTTTTTGGCATTGTCATTGTGCAGAGATAGGGTTTCATGGTAACAGGATTTCTGATACTGGGATGTTGCATTGCTGGGTGTTGTTTTGACTTGTTTAAGCTAATATTTCATGAGATAAACATCCATCCATCCATTTTCTATAAATAAAAAAAACCTGTTCTATTAGTAAGGGAGCATTTCTTGCCACGTAAACACGCACAAAAGCACTGAAAATGGGTACAGTGGAGTACCAAACGTGAAAGTATCCATCCTTCCTACTGCTGTGTGCGTGTCTGATTGAGAGGAAGATCAGCTCTGGGTCGCTCGGGGAGTTTGGCGCCACCTGTTGATTTGCATGTTCTTATTTAGCTCCCCAAATACAAGACAAAAATGTCTACGGCAGTAATAAGACACCCAACAATGCGATGCTAATACCCCTCTGATCAGCCCGTCCTTTATTACAAGTGTAATGAAAGATCCCCAAGGCATTCAAAAGATATTGCATTCACAGAAATTAGACAGAGGGGTCTCATCAAGTGACCTTGACCTTTTTGGTCCAGAAAATCCAATCATCTCTTCCCGAAGGCGCACGCCAAATTTGAGGAGGCTGTTGAGATGTTACATTTGGCAGGCCGCGGCGACCATGAACGCAGGTTCCTTGCTGCTGCCACGTGGGTTTAAGTTTGCTGATAATCATTTACCACCCGTGGCTTTGATGGCGTTGTCTACAGTCACAACACAGCGGGGGTGCTGCAGCGGAATGAGGTGGGCGGCTGTCTGGGGGATTCAATGGCAAAGCGAAGGAGTGGCGCGCGAGAGCGGCTGCCGACAGTGTGCGGTTCGGTGGATTACGCGGCAGGCAGATGTTAATTCTATTAGCTCATTTTTGACGCGGCATCCGCGACTCGGGGGAGCCATGAACCCTCCTGCTACGGCGCCACTAGATTGTAGCGCACGGCACTTAAGTTGTCACTCCTGATGAAGAGCGCCACATCAATCACAATTAGAGATTCTCGACACACACATGATGTCTACTCCCTTATGTAGGATGTCATAAATACAGGAAGCGGCACTCGCCTAGACCGACCCGAGGAGGTCACGCCTGCATCCCTTAAAACTGCTGATACTTTCACATTCTTCACGCACACAATAAAATGTTAATACAGCAGATCAATTATTAGTTTAAATATATTTTAGTAGAGTTCAAATTATTGGAGAACCCAAATATAAGAACACGTTTTCTGCAGAAAAATGAATAATCTCAATTACTGATATTGATATATTTGGCTTGTACTGTGAAACCTTGGTTATCGCCATTAATCCGTTCCAGAATGTTCTACTCAAACCGAAACATACTCTAAACCAGCGCTTCTCAAGGAGTGGGGCGCAGGGGGTACGAAACATTAGCGCAGACCTGCCAACCTGTCTAACTTGAATGCCCTTGTATGCTTCACAGGTCCTCGTTTTGTTGCGTTTCCCTAGTTTCAGTTTCAAGTTCCGTCTGTACAGTGGAGATAAATGCTTAGACATGATCAGGTTCTCAGGGGGGGGCATGATAAAACATAACTGAGAACCACTGCTCTAACCCAATACATTGTCAGAAATAGTGACAACCCAATGAATCCATCATAGACACTTAAAATTTTATCCCATTCCTTTTTATTGGCTGCTAACAAGGAGATTTTGTCATTACACAATACAGTGTATTGAAGGGATAGGGGAGCATTTTTGACATGAAGTTGTATGACATCCTCATCAGTAGTGTTGTGCATCAACGGTAATCACAAACCTCCATTTGGTCCCGTGAGCTGGCCAGTTTTTGTTCATGTATTTCCAGCTAATTTTTTGCTTCTCAAAACAATATGCTTTCAAAAGGTGTTGTGGTTCTGGCAGTAGTTTTAACTTGTCACATATATAGGTCTTTGTTTACGCAGTGTCTGCTGCCCACTATGTTCCCTAGAAAGAAAAATATTTATCTAAATGGCTCCAGAGTATAAGTTGTACCAGCCAAAAAAAAAATATATGTCTCATATTTGGGGGGGAGAATTTGATCAAATCAGAGACCGAGAACATACATTTGATCTTGAAAGGCAAATTATAGTAATGAGAATAAAATAGAGAACAACAGGCTAAAGAAACTCAACCTTGTTGACCTTGGCTCTGAAAGCTGCTGGCAGTTTTTGCAAAATTGTTGTCCGTTCTCTGATAGAGAGACGGTTGCGTTGCATGAAGGTCCTCCCAGTTCCTCCAGTTATATTCATCGCTTTGGTAGCTACCGGGTCATGGAGGCGTAACTGCACAGTTGACAAGCCTCTCCCGGCAGCAGGTTGTTCAAGCAACCATTTGTGAACCTGTTCCTCTAGTGCGGCCATCTAGCTTTTAGCAAGGATGAGCTTTCCCCCCCATTCATTGCAGTCAGAGGATGCGCCGTTTTTCGCCAGTCCCTCACGAGTTTTTCGGTCACTCCAAACGTTCTTTTTGCTGCTCCATTCATGATACAAGTCCAAAATCCACATGTTCGAAAAGGATTAAGAATCGGTATAACTTTTTTTATACAAAATACATGATTTCTTTTTCCTTTGTTGGTATCCTGGTCCACGTTCTACAATGATGACATCATCGGCAAATGTTACTGAATGTTATCT
This sequence comes from Oostethus manadensis, assembly GCA_024372805.1. NCBI lineage: Eukaryota > Metazoa > Chordata > Actinopteri > Syngnathiformes > Syngnathidae > Oostethus > Oostethus manadensis. The sequence goes on along the minus strand of QODF01000202.1, from coordinate 1,011,033 downwards.
TTTTAACTAGTAGGTTCCATTTTCCTTGTTGCCATGGTAATATATGTCTTTGACAACAAGCGCACCCTGCAGATTTGCTGATTTTGCTGTTGGTGCTCCAAGTGCTTTGTCTTTCCCTGCTTCCTCAAGTCTCGTGCTTTTCTGGCCTTGTCAGCGTTGAGTTTTGTGCGCACTCGTGTAGACGTTTGTGTCATTCTTTCCCTGTTTCAGCAGTGCGGTTTTGAATGACCAGTTGGTGAACTAAACAATGCGAGTATCGATGGTCCACCTCCTTTGAGTGCAGGAAGATGACAGTCTGTTGCTTCGTTGAAGGAACACAAATCCCATTTGATTCTCCTGGTTTGGACTACCTTGTTTTTTGACCTGTGTAATTCGGATCCCTGTGAGGCTCACATCATTCATTCTGATCCATCTCATCCAAAGTATTTTTCATTTGCTCAGAGATATTTTCTTTGACCTTTTTTTTTTATCCTCAGCGAGGCACTAGACAGAATTGAGATATTATCCTGTAGAAGGCTGATATCATCGCATAATGCTCCATTTTCATCCATAGGGGTTTTTGCTTCCTTAAGAGGCAGCATTAGCTCTGATATTGTCTTGCAGAACCTTGATATTGTTGCATAATGCTCTGTTTTCTTCCATAGGCAGCATTTTCATCTTGCAACTCCTCAATTTCTTCTCTTAGTTGCTTGGTGTCCTTGCTCAGCACTCTTTTCCTGCCTAAGGTTTTAAGACTTCATCACGGGTTTCCCTGGGCAATCCTTGGAGGTTGTTGTTCTGCCATTGTGCATATTCAGTATTTGTTACCAGACACTTAATGTGCCCTATTTTGTTTATTTGTTCTGCAGTTTGCTGGAGTATCTCTTTCATCTTCTCTGTGCTGCAGTTTGCTCTTTCATGCTCTTTTCCAAGGTGTAAATATTTATATCACATTTTTGCTCTTGAAAATATTTTGGAATTCTGAAGCTGTTTTTTCATTTGACGCCTCATCGTCCCCCTCATACGACAGCCAGACTGACCCTATTCTTGTTTTGGAATCCGTATTTCCAAGGCCAGTATCATTTAGCTTTGTGTTTGACGTTGGCGCTGGCAGCTAGGAAGCTGCTCGGAAGTTCAGCAGTCGGCCAATTATCTTGACGTGTTCGCTGCTATCGGCACTTCTGGTTGGTTTACTGGTTTACTGAAAGTGATCTGTAGCTCTCGCCTAGACTCACGCGTTAGTAGTTTGGGGTTTGGTCTGGACAGCGTACTTCCTGCGGTGGCTTTTGTATCATCAATATATTGTAATGCTGGCTTTACACTCATACCCCAAATCGTAGACATCATAGGAGTAAATAAGCCATTTACAGCATGAATAAAACTTCTGTTTGTGCGTGTCACAGTAAATGGTAGTAACATGGCGGGAGGACAGATGTGTAGAGGACAGGAAGTGACATGTGCGGTTGAGAATTAAGTTTTAGCTTGTCATGGGTTATGGCCCCAGCAGTAGTCCGTGTTATTATAATTATTATTATATTTGTGCTGGTTGGGACACAATTTGAACCTGAAAGAAATGCATGTGTACAGTATATATATGTGTGTATATATATATATGTGTGTATATGTATGTATGTACAGTGTATGTATGTAAGTATATGTATGCATATACTGTATGTATGTACAGTGTATGTATGTAAGTATATGTATGCATATACTGTATGTATGTACAGTGTATGTATGTAAGTATATGTATGCATATACTGTATGTATGTACAGTGTATGTATGTAAGTATATGTATGCATATACTGTATGTATGTACAGTGTATGTATGTAAGTATATGTATGCATATACTGTATGTATGTACAGTGTATGTATGTAAGTATATGTATGCATATACTGTATGTATGTACAGTGTATGTATGTAAGTATATGTATGCATATACTGTATGTATGTACAGTGTATGTATGTAAGTATATGTATGCATATACTGTATGTATGTACAGTGTATGTATGTAAGTATATGTATGCATATACTGTATGTATGTACAGTGTATGTATGTAAGTATATGTATGCATATACTGTATGTATGTACAGTGTATGTATGTAAGTATATGTATGCATATACTGTATGTATGTACAGTGTATGTATGTAAGTATATGTATGCATATACTGTATGTATGTACAGTGTATGTATGTAAGTATATGTATGCATATACTGTATGTATGTACAGTGTATGTATGTAAGTATATGTATGCATATACTGTATGTATGTACAGTGTATGTATGTAAGTATATGTATGCATATACTGTATGTATGTACAGTGTATGTATGTAAGTATATGTATGCATATACTGTATGTATGTACAGTGTATGTATGTAAGTATATGTATGCATATACTGTATGTATGTACAGTGTATGTATGTAAGTATATGTATGCATATACTGTATGTATGTACAGTGTATGTATGTAAGTATATGTATGCATATACTGTATGTATGTACAGTGTATGTATGTAAGTATATGTATGCATATACTGTATGTATGTACAGTGTATGTATGTAAGTATATGTANGTCCGGCCATCTGTTGGTCAACTCAAGCTAAAGCCATCTTGGGTGCTGCAGCAGGACAATGACCCAAAACACACCAGCAAATCCACCTCTGAATGGCTGAAGAAAAACAAAATGAAGACGTCGGAGTGGCCTAGTCAAAGTCCTGACCTGAATCCCATGGAGATGCTGTGGCATGACCTTAAGAAGGCGCTTCATGCTAGAAAAGCCTCAAATAAAGCTGAATGACAACAATTCTGCAAAGACGAGCGGGCCAAAATTCCTCCAGAGCGTGTAAAAGACTTGTTGCAAGTTATGGCAAACGTTTGATTGCAGTTATTGCTGCTAAGGGTGCCCAACCCGTTATTAGGTGCAGGGGCAATTACTTTTTCACACAGGGCTGTGTGGGTTTGGATTTTGTTCTCCCTAAATAATAAAAACATTCATTTAAAAACTGCATTTTGTGTTTACTTGTGTTATCTCTGACTAATATTAAAATGTGTTTGTTGATCAGAAACATTTTGTGTGACAAACATGCAAAAGAATAAAAAGTCAGGAAGGGGGCAAATAGTTTTTCACACCACTGTATGTCCACTATATATGTATGTGTATGTATATATGTGTGTATGTATGCATAAGTATATATGTGCATATATATATTTCTATGTACTGTATGTATACAGTATATATACTTTATATGTATACTCTGCGTATATGTATATACTGTATATGTATGTATGTAAGTATATATGTACATATTTATTTATATGTACTGTATGTATGTATATATATATATATATATATACTGTATATATACAATATATACATACTGTATATATTGTATATATACAGTATGTATATATACAATATATACATACTGTATATATTGTGTATATATACAGTATGTATATATACAATATATACATACTGTATATATTGTATATATACTGTATGTATGTATGTATACACCACTCCCAACTGAAACAAACTCAGCAGTTTATTGGAAATGTTTTTTTTCCATTATTCATGCAGCAAGTTTAAAAAACAGGAAAATACTGTATGAAGATGACCAATTACTGTCACTACAATCCATCAAATCTTGTTTGATTGTTTTCCCGTGTTGTAAAATGTTTAAGAGGGTGGCAGTTGTTCGGATAACGCGATTCAGCACCTCTGCATACATTTTTGCGTGTCATCAAGCTTCCCAACACAGATGGCGGAGAATATTGACACACTCGTCAGTCATGTTGCTCAAGTGGTAACGCTGGTTAGATGGCAGATTTTCCCGTTACGCCATTCTAGGCCGCCACTCCTCAGTAGTTTGCACTGCAATGGCAGCAAACTGATGAGCAGTTCGTGATTGGCCGGGGACCAGGAAGTGCCATCTACCATGCCGTGTTCCTCTCCCGAGGGTCCAAATCATTCCTTGCGTGCTCCTTCCCCGGTTTGTGGTCTGCAGCAAGTACAACTTTGGCTGATTCAGGTGATCAAAGCGGGTTGCTCACGGTTGGCGTGTCTGTACGCTGACCTGCTTTCAAGGAGTAGGACGGTGAGAAAAACAAGAGCGCCGTAATTATCTGCCCAGAAGAAAGAAAGGAGTCATCACGGGGCAGGACTCAAATACTCGTCAAGCTTATTTGTAAGCTTATTAGATGTTTACAAAGGCTGCATGTGTATCACAGCACATGCTGCAATCAGTACACCGGTGGTCTTTGTAATCCACACTTTCTCTGCTTTTGGGTTTTTACTCATTAGAAAGTAAATGCAGTCAGCTTCATAGCTACTCAGTCATGTTTGGGTTTTTTTGCTGCTGGCTTCAGCGCATGATGAAGGGCGGCGGCTGAAAAGACACACTTTTTTACCGGCGTGTTGGATGCAAACGTCCAAACAGGAAATTGCACTCGGCTTTCGTGCAGCGCTGTAAGTTTTGTCTTGTCCGCTACACCTTCATGAGTCTGATCACAAATTTTAAAAAGTCTTTCTTAAAAAAAAAAGCGACTAGCTTTGTGTTTGGCGACTCTCTTCTGTCACCCAGTTGGTATGACGGGGTCAAAGGTCATTGAGAAGGAAGGGTGGAGGGTGGACATTTCATGGAAATAAATAAACACATCCATGATGTAGGCTGGAAAAGTAGGAGCTTCACCTCCTTGAAGGACCAGCAGCTGCCAGTCATGTTCCGTTTTGGAACGCGAGCGGTAAGTTTAGTAAAACTACATTTCTAGTTCCTGGCCCAGCCGGGACGAGCTGGTCTCATTTCCAGAAATAGCGTTTGCTCTGAAAGATTTAGGCACGGTGGTCGAGTGGTTCGCATGTTTCTACACAAGTAGGAGATTTGAAAGACCTGGTTTCCAATCTCTGTTAGGCATGTGTGCATGTTCTCCCCGTGCATGCGTGGGTTTTCTCCAGGTACTCCCGTTTCCTCCCACATGTTAGGTTAATTAAAAATATGAATCCATAAATATGAATATGAGTGGGATTGGTTGTTTGTCCGCCCTGCGGTTGGACGGGATACCAGTCCAGGGTGCACACTGGCTCGCTCCCAAAGTCAACTGGGATGGGCTCCAGCATACCCCCGAGACCCTAGTGAGGGTAAGCGGCATAGAAAATGACTGGATGGATGGGAGAAGCACCTTGAGTATTTAAATGACCGAGTGTTGGAGTTTGGATGTGGTTTTTCATATTCTGGGTAAGTTGTAAAAAAAAAACACTTTCTCTTCCGTTAAAATGTTTCTTTGTCTCCCTCATCTCTTCCTGTGACTTCGTAGTTGGCCCTGGAGGACCCGGTGCACAGCGTCTCGCTCCACCAATTTGTCTACGAGAAGCTGAAGGCCCAGCAGACCCTGATGGGGGACCAGGGCTTCAGCAGCCTCATGGAGACGGTGGACACGGAGCTCGTGAGGCAGCTCCAAGAGTTCCTGCAGGGCTTCTGAGTGACACCCACGGCCCTTCGCCACCTATCGCAAACACCTTTTGCTGCTCAATCTCAGCCCCACGTGCGGACCCCAAATCCAAATCTTCCCGAACCCCCATGCTATGCCTTATCTTTATTCAGAACTGGCCTTGTTGACTCTCCTCTGCTGACACCCCCACATCCCTGCATCAAGAATCTAGATTGCTCCCCCCCCCCCCATTAACCTTGGATTTATTTCCATGCTTGTGTAAAACACAAGCATCAGCGTCACCGCACTCCAGCTTCCACTCACTCATCCTTTTCTTCCCCGCAGTGTTGACGTGCAATGGAAGGAACATTTGGGGGGAGGTGTACGACGCAAAAATCCTGTTTGCCCTGGGACTGCTCTACAGAACCGTCTAGACCCGTAGCGCTCTCGTGGAGAAGGACCTAAATCGGTGTTTACAAAATATATTCTAACAAATACACCAAAAAAGGAATGTAAGTTTGTATGTATGTAAAATATGGACAATATTCCGCATGGCGATTCTTTTACCTTTTTACTTTTTTCCCTCTCCTATCTTTTAAAGTGGCCATGTTGTCGTAACTACTGAGAGTATTCTTTGTTATATAGCTTTTTTTTTTTTCTTAAGCCATTGATTTAAGAGTGCAAAGCCACGTTATACATATAAATACATATATACAAGTGTGTGTGTATATACACACACACTTGTATATAGTCTATGTATATATACATATATGTATATATATATATACACATGTATACACACATAGATACATACAAGCGTGTGTATGTATGTGTATATATATATATATATGTATATATATACACACACACACACACACACATGTACTGCTGCTAATCAAGGGCGCGTCAGAGCACTTTAAAAACCAAAAAGATCTCGTCTTCACCGCTACATGTTCCACTTTAGAGGCCGTAAAAAGCAGCAGGTTGTGCAAACGTTAATTGGACAGTATTTTTTCCAAATGATGTGTACTCACCTTTAGTTTTACCGTGTATGCCGAGGCACGGTTAGATGTAGTTATGGAAGCAGAGTTGCGATATTTTCCATTTCATCGGTGTTCAGAACACAAAATAAGTTAGTTAAGATGTATTGTTCGATGCCAGAAGCGGACATGTTGTCCCAGGAGTCGATCTTGTTTGTTGTTCGGCTTTAAAGTTGACGGGCGATGATCATACTGCTCGGTATTTTCTTTACTTTCACTCTGATTAGCCTTCGTAGGAAGGAGTAAGAGTCCGCCTCATGGCCTTATTTAAACTCGTCAGCCTGAGCTGCCGTTAAAACAAGACGTTCTTCTTTAAATAGACACTAGTTGATCTCTGTAAAGTGCATTCTGTTTATAGGACGTTGGTTTTTTCAACACAACGCAGTAGTTTTGCTTTTGGATTATGTGTATGTTTGAAAGGGGAGGCTGCAACTCATTTTTTTTTAACCCCCCCTGCCTTCAATAAAATGCAGTAATCACCCAAAATGCTAAAAGCTCAGTGACTGCAAGAAGTAAAAACTGTATGTTGTGCGGAAGCTTTGTGGACGAGTTTCCTTGTCAATCATGTTGCTTGTTTCCCATGTGTTTTGGTTTTTGTATGTCTGCCGTGTTCAAAAGACAAATTGAAGGGATGCCATGATATTCTTTTTTTTTTTTTTTCTCACCCAAATATAAGCCGCACCCACCAAATTTAAAACCAAAAAATGTGAACACTATAAACCTTGCAATCTCCCGGCGTTACTGGTTCCCTCCAGCGGTGAGACATTTCTTTTCATCTGAGCTGCAACTGCTGCAGGGGTCCAAGCAGTGTAAGCAGAAGCTGTAGTAATTCGACACGTGATCAAACATACTTAAGATTTGTCAGATCAAAACACGATCGCTGCATACGATTTCAAAATGTGATATTTGCATCCATTTCAGAAATTCATTACTTCCTTCCTGTTCATAATTAGAACTATGCCAAACGGTTGTTCATGCAGTATTGGTGTTTTTGTTATTAATCCAAAACCGAAACCTACGAAAAACCATAGCTGGACATCTGTTCTAGACACCCAAAAAATGCAAACAAAAACATAGTTATACATTCTGAAAACGATGCGAAATGGACATAAATTACGAATGGATGGAACTTATTTTTAATGTGGACTTCCTGCACATCCTGGCAAGATCAAATTCATGTTTTTTCCACCTTCATGACATTTCTGCCATGGTGTGTTGTTTAGCCGCCATTCAGTAAAATTACACAGGCACAGAGTCAGCTGTGCGTGGGATGTTTTTTTGGGGCGCTCTCGGTTTTGTAAAACGATCAGTGTGGCCGTCTACCTGGAGATCTTTAGAGCGCTTCATGCTTCCTACTGTTGACCAACTATGGAGATGCGGATTTTATTTTCCAACAGGAACTGGCTCCTGCACGCAGTACAAAAACTACCAGTACCTGGTTTAAGCACCTGAGTGCTGCACATGTTCTTACTTTTCATTTTTATATTTTTCAGTTGGCCAACATTCTAAAATCCTTTTTTTTTTTTTGTTTTTATTTTTTTTTTTATTTTTTTTTTTACTGAATTTGGGATTGTCATTACTTTTCAATTATAGTCATCAAAATTAAAACAAATAAACTTCTGAAAATATACACTATCAGTTTGTGTGTAATGAATGGAACAAACCTTTTGCCTGCAAGACATGCTGGGTAGTCCAGCTGCAACAACAATATAAACAATAAAACATTGGATACCAGGAGTATGATAACTCTGGTTACTTCTCTGACGACCTCAACATATTTTGCTATCAAGCAAAAATGGGCCAAAAACAGCAAAATGTTGGGAGAAAGAGCGCCACAAGCTACCCAGCATGCCTTGCGGTGGGAATATACTGTGTGGATTTTTTGGCATGCGTGTTGCATGTAGATGCTTGTGTGTAAGCCCACATGGTGCAGTAGGTGGGTTACTTTGCGCGTCGCGTCTTGTGTTTGCATGGCTTTTTTGTGCAAGCTACAGATAGCATCTGACTATTTGAACGACTCAAATCGTGTTGTTGGCTACGCTTTCATTGTTAAAGGTTTTAAAAAAAAAGGGACTTGGAAATGCCGGATTGAGACGCTTGGCAGATCTGACGTTTGCCCACCCCTGCTCCAGGAAGACGGTGCTGATTTTTGCATTGTACCGGTATCCCCCAACCCAGTTCCCCGAACAAAATGCATCTTTTAACTTGCACCTTCCTTTGCCATGAAGAAGAGAAGGCCCCATACGGTCCATAGTGGCCCACCCCTGCCAATGTGTTTTACGTACTCCCAGGCAGTGGCCTCTTATGTGATTTATAGAGTGCAAAGGGACTATTAAGGATTCCACACACCTTCTCCGCCAACACTTCTAATTCAAGAGAGTCAGTCGTTTTTCTTGCTGTAGTCCTTGGAGAGCCACAAGATCACCCACCGGACCGTAGTTCCTTTGTGACTGTCACGGGTTCCAAAAAAAAAACAAAACCCAAAAGATTGAAGAAATGACGGCACAGTCATAGAACTGCTGTTGGTACATTTTTTTGATTGCCACTAATTCCCAAGCCGCCAAGCCAAAAAAAAAATCTATAGTAGTATAGTAATCTATAATAGTGCCAAACCTTTATTGTGAAAGGCAAAAGAAACTCCAAAAGGTATTTACAAGAAGGCAAATCTCCAACTACTTGTAACCAACCCTGTTACAGTTCACCTTGACACTTCCAACCTCCTTCCTCTCCTCACAGGGATGAAAGCTTCCTCTTAAATACCCCGGCCCAGCCCCTCCCTCGGGCATACCAACACACATTACCAGGGTATTGCAGCAAACTCGTTTACGGCCAACAATGGATTATTCCATGCAATTATGCAAGGCAGAAATGTCATGACCACAACACCCATGTCCCTCCTCTGGCATAACAGAAATGGACTCACAAGCTCATATTAATTTAAACCCAGGACTTAGTTTAGTCCACAGTCCCCGACCACCGCAAGCGTGCTAATTTATGCTTCCTAACGAGGCAGCGCAGGAGGGATGGAGGGGTGCCCTTTACTCCGTCACACTCACCTTCATTGAATTTATTATACATATTCAGCCATTTATATTTTTATTTAATACAACCTGAAGAATATACACTAGGGGTGGGCAACTTTGGGCGAAGGGCCGTCCTTATACGGGTGAAGGACATACTTCCAAACACATCCACAGCAAGCTAACACATCACATATACATCAACTCCAACTTCTACGTGGATGATAAACAACAGCAAAGAGGGAAACATAACACGGAACTGAAACTCTTATTTGCCCGCAAGGCATGCCGGGTAGTCCAGCGGCAACGACAGTACGAGGTATGGACAATTAAACATTGGAAATCGAGAGTATGATGAGGACCCTCCTTGCTTATTTCTGTGACGACCGAAAATGAACTACCCAGCATGCCTTGCAGCAGGACTGCACTTACCGTTGATTTTGTGTCACCGGATGAGATCCAAAAAACTGTGTTGTTGTGTTTGGGGGCTTTGGCAGCCTTCCTATTGAACAGGAAGATGACATAGATGCACGAGTTCCCCCGCCATGTTCTTTCAAATGCTTTTTGCCGTTGTGACACGCTATTATCATGTGCATTAACATCACCAACACCACAGGAATCTGGTAAGCGCCATTAATGGCCTCGTGGATCCCTGAAAGAAGCTATAGTGTGTCAAATGTGCACGCGCGGGTTCGACTTTAGAAGATGTCCATGTTCAATGTGACAATCACCTGTCGGTATGTGAGTGTTTTGGGCCCTGTCAGTGATGGCGCATATTCCCGTTTGTCTCTCGGCTTTGATTTCGATTGCACGTGGCGTTTGTGCACGTTTGCAATTCAAAGTTCCAGGCCGCTATACCATCCCTGGATGGCCATACGTCTGCTAGGTGGTTTCTGTGTGTTGCATGCGACAGGATAAATGCTAAGTGGCGAACCGGAGCAGTGTTTCCTGCTTTTGCATTGGAAAGTGTAAATAATCGAGTATTAGCAAGGCCCTTGAGGTTTGGAGTTCACCACAGCGGTAATTAGGAAAGTTGTCATGTTTTTAGAATGTTTCAGTGTTCAGTCATAAACAGTTGTGGTAGTAAAATATTTCAAGAATGATCAATAATCAAGCACGAATCGCAAATAATAAACATCATTGATCGTTAGTTAATGATATTATTTCAGATTAATTTCATGGCAGAAAATGACATCTTTGTTCATTGGGATGGGGAGCGGTGAAGAAGCGTGTGCAGGCAGGCTGGAATGGGTGGAGAAAAGTGTCGGGTGTGATAGAAGAGTTTCAGCTAAAATGAAAGGAAAGGTGTACAAAACTGTGGTGAGACCAGCTATGTTGTTTGGTTTAGAGACAGTGCCGCTTAGGAAAAGACAGGAGGCAGAGCTGGAGGTAGCAGAGATGAAGATGCTGAGGTTCTCTTTGGGTGTGACCAGGATGGACAGGATCAGGAATGAGCACATCAGAGGGACAGCACATGTTAGAGGTTTTGGAGATAAAGGCTGAGATGGTTGGGACATGTCCAGAGGAGAGATAGTGAGTATATTGGTAGAAGGATGCTGAGTTTTATTAAAAAGTTAGAATCAAAGAAAGAAATCATCTAGGGCTGAAATCGTCTGATCGCCAATCCCATGGATGAATTGTACATTTAGCAAGTGATTTGCAATGAGCACTACCGGCCAGGGGTTCTGTATAGAAAGGGGAAAAGTCAGGACACTTCCAAGGTCCCTTGCCTGCCAGGGGGCCAAAATAAAAGGGAATCAGTAATACAATTAGGAAAAAACCCGGCTGGGTGCCTGGCTATAAGGTACTCTATGACACAAGAAACCATAAAACTGCCTTCACATATTTTACAGACAACACATATCACTGGTCAAACTTCCAGCAAAGTTTCTTTAAGGAGATTTTGGCGAACCCCATGTCTTCCCACCGCTGGCAAAGACTACTCCTTGGGGATTTCAATTATTTTGGGGCTTTTTAGCTAAGCCGTCTGACAGTCACACACGTGGGGGCTGCGTCAGCTGCCCTTTGCTCATCGCCACACGGTGGGCCGGTCGTTACCCACGGCAGTCGGTGCAAGACCACACTGGCAAGTGTGTCGCTGGCCGAAGCGTTATGCGGTCACATTACCGACACCTAGTGACCAGTGTAGAGTACTACATATCAGCGTCTGTCTTTTCAATGCCTTTTATTTGCCCTTCCATTTTCTATGCGCTTATCCTTTAGGGTGTTTTATTTTATGTAACATTTTCATGCTTGAAAATGCTTTATTCAGGTGAAACATTTCTATATGCATATGTATGTACATTGCTTCTATGTATATGATTTTTACATATATTTTTGAAGAGAGTGAGGCGTGCGGTGGCGAGGGACGACTGTGTACAGTCTTTTTTTTAAATAAAAAGCCGTGTAGGAGGTAGGAGGAAGCAGCAACGAGAAGGTGATCCGCACTACCGCCACCACCGCTATCAGCCTGGGACGTTAGTTAGCGCACGACTACACAAAAATGCCGCTGCGGGCATTTATCGGTAAAAGCCGATCACATGATTTTTTTACACAAATTGGCCGATACTGATCGGAGCATCTCAACAAAAGTACTTGTAAAGACTTTTGCTTTGCAAGAAAACAACTCTAATATTATTCATATAGATATAATTTTTTGACCCAATTGATTTCTTTTTGTATGATTTTATTCAATAATTATTTTTGTTTTAAATGAATACATTGGACCACTTGTTTTTTTAGATGATTATTATTACAATTCCTATTTTTAACGGTACTGTAAAGACCACCGGACCATTCCATTCATTTTTCTGTGTCGTAGCCTCGTACTGTAAAGCAGTGCTGCTCAGTTACTTTCTGCCACGCCCCACCCCCCCAGACCGCCCCAGGGGCAAGAAATGTTGCCATGCCCCCCCTCCCCCGTTTGAAATACTATTGACAACCGATATTTATGTATCTGTACTGTACAAACCGACGTTGAAAATGGAGAGCTGTGAAGCATACAAGTGTACTCAACAGTCACATTGCATGTTGAGTACCATAAATGAGTACATGTTGGCAGGTGAAAGTACTTCCTGCTTCTCCCGCACCCCCTGACAGTTCACCGCATCCCCCCAGGGGGGCCCGTCCCATGAATTGAGAACCACTGCCGTAAAGCAATATTTAAAACCAGTCCATCTTCAGTGGGAAATGTTCTCGCAACAACCTCTTCCTATCTGCTGCAGCCCACTTAGGCAAAGTTCATAGCTGCAGCTGTAAAATAATATTCCATAAAGCATTCACGTCAAAAGAATTGACACGCCGCATCTACTTTCCCTCAACTTGTTTTCTGTTCCAGCTGCAGGCCTCTGGCTGGTCTCCTGCTGCGGTGTCGGAGTGTAGGTCTTAATGTTCCAAATGCAGTCGCTGCTTATCAGACGTAATTGGAATAGATGGATCTGACGTGGTGCTAATGAGACTTTATGAAGCTGCGGGCTGTTCTGTAGGATAAACGTGTATTTCCACTGCATGTAATTGCTCTGCAATGACCCCCCCGCCCCCCCTGCCTAATTAGAGGTTACAAGCGTGCAAAGCCGGAATAATGAGAATGTTTGCCTGCAGCACGTAGAAGTATCACGGTATTCTGGGCACTTCCTGAGGCACAAACTAAAACTCCCATCACTTCTTTTCATCAAGGCAATAAAGGGAGACCTTGCTTCTCCTTTCAAACTGAGTCGGGGAAAAAAGGCGGGTAATGTCCCCACCCCGGACTCTTTGTCACAATTTTTCGACACCGCAAGTAGATGAGATGAGAATTTACCCTCTTTGTTGGACTCACATCTTGACTGACGGGGTTTTCCGAAGTCTAGTCAGAGTTCCTCTTCTCTCCAACTTGAGAATGCGGTCATCTCATGTTTATCGCAGTTATTTGGCTCCAGACCCGACCATGATATGTGAATGTCCAAAGTTGGATTCCTTATTTACAAATGGAATATTTCATAGTTAGAGCATAGAAAACCAGTTTACGACCTTCTAAATCCGACATTTTTTAACATCATTAGAGCCCTCTAGACCTTTCCTAACACCCCTATAGTCATTTTTACACTCATATTTCCAATCCAGTAGACCTAATAATAGTAAATAAGCCATTCAATTCATTGTGTGTTGCTGTAAATGTGTTTCCTTCGGGAACAGAGTGGTGGGTGGACTGGAAGTGATGTTGGGCGTACAGGGTTAAGTTTTACCCCGGCATTGGTTATGGCTGCAACAGCAGCTCCTGGTTTTATAAGGGATTTTTATCAGGGATTCTTGTGCCTGCTGTAAGATCATTCAAACCTGCAATCAAGTCTGGCAAGTGTGTGTCTGACCGAAGGGTTATGCGGTCACATTACCGACACCTAGTGACCAGTGTAGAGTACTACATGTCAACGTCTGTCTTTTCAATGCCTTTTATTTGCCCTTCCATTTTCTATGCCGCTCATCCTTTAGGGTGTTTTATTTTACGTAACCATTTTTATGCTTGAAAATGCTTTATTCAGGTGAAACATTTCTATATGCATATGTATGTACATTGCTTCTATATGCATATTTTTTGTCTATTAATAGGCCACGAAACAGTATAAGGTGTTTTTACATGTAGGTCTACAGTATATGATTTTTAAATATGTTTTTGAAGAGAGTGAGGCGTGTGGTGGCGAGGGACGACTGTGTACAGTCTTTTTTTTTTTAATAAAAAGCCGTGTAGGAAGTAGGAGGTGGCAGCAACGAGAAGGTGACCCACCTACCGCCACCAGCGCTATCAGGCTGAGCTGTGTCTGAGCGTTCACGTCGTTGCCACCAAATTGTGCGCCAACCTTGCGAACGCTCACAGCAGAAATAGACACTCGTCTGACCCGGATGTGTTCTTTTCCAATCCTCCTTCCCGTGTGAGATATGGCCTCAATCTCACCGTTTTTAGCTGACAGAAGTGGCCTCCTGCTTCTGCGGGTTAAAGATTCAAGGTTGTGTGCGGAAGTCCCTGTAGGCGGTGAAACCAGGCCAGAACGTCTGGCAACAACAAACATCGAGAGCCCCCTGAATGTCAGCGCAACCTACTTGGCCGGAATGTGTCAAGTTGCCGCCGCGTGTATTCCTGATTAACTTGCAAGCTAACGAGATTAATTGTGACCGGGGGGGGGGGGGTTGAAAGTGGGAGTATAAACAGAAAACTCCACGAAATGTGATGGGAACTTCTCTCTGTCTTTAACTTAGAACTTAGCAACCTATTTCTGTCTGCAGTTTGATTTGATTTGGCCATCCTGTCCGTCACTAAACGAATATTTAGTTGTTATAACTTCTTCACATCTGTGTGGCATGGAGTCAACCCACTTGGGGCACCTTTCAGATGTTATTCCGCTCCAAGATTCTCCAAGAACAACATTTCACAATTCATGAACGTTTCTTGGTTTTGCTTCAGAAACAGAATTTTTGATGTCACCCCACAAGTTCTCCATTGGATTGAGGTTCTGGTACTGGGCTGGCGGCTCCTTAACAGGAATTTTGGTGGTTTGGAACCAAGATTTGCAGGTTTACTAGTGTGTTTGGCATAATTCTCTGTTTAGTACACCCATTTCAGGTATTGTGACGTATGCAAACTGATCCATGATCCCTGCTATGGGATAAATATGCCAACACCGTAGTAGGAGGAACATGCCCATATCACGATGCTTCACTATCTTCACTGTGAACTGTGGCTTGAATTCACAGTTTGCAGGCCTTGGACCCCAAAAAAGAGCAATTTTACTCTCATCAGCCCACAAAATGTTCCTCCATTTCTCTTTGGGCCAGTTGGTGTGTTCTTTGGCAACTGGAAACTTGTTTGTCATGCAGCAACAAAAATAAGAGAATAATCCAATTAGTCACTTCCAGCTATTAGTTTGAACATTACGCTTACCATCTTGAGTATGAGAAAAGAATAAAAAATGTATTTTTTGGGCCGGTGTCTAAACAATATATACTGTACATGTGACTTGACTTTGTTTTTGCCAGCATGCTTGGGGGGTGAAAACCCTGTTAGAACGCCACTTTCAGTGTCATCTTTATTTTATAATGTGATTCTTGTCTATGTCGACACACATGAACCGCAGAATCGCATTGAACTGGTCTGTTTGTGGAACCGGCATCCCAAATCCCTGATAATTGATTATAATTGGATTCATAACGGTCGTCCAATCGGTAGATTCATTCATACCCGGGAGTTAACTTTTGTTGTGCCGGGTGTCGGCGTTATACAACCTGGCATGATAGTCGTAAAGGGCGGAATTCCCTAAGAGAAATAATCCTCAACTTAATCTGTCCTAATCCCCTGAAAGGGAAAGGAAGCGTTGATAAGCAGCAGCACACAACAGACCACAGATAAGACCTGCGCCTGAAACGGCCGCAACATGCCCTTATCAGTGGCATTATAAATGGAAACCGTCCGCTTATCGGTTGTTTGCCATTTAAAGGCACCGCGAATGAAGAAGAAAGGGGGTGGGATGTTCTCATTTCATGAGGACAAAGAACGTGAAGGACTCTCGGCTTTCGGAAAGTCTATCGAGCGCGTGCACTCGTGCTTGTTTGTTTGTGTGCAGAGCTTTCCGAGAAGCGGTTCAAGGCGTCAGCTGAACAGCCAGTCCATTAGTGAGGTACCAATGTCTAGTGTAGCCTCACACTGATGCCTGTTTCCAGAAATGATCTCCAATATAGTGCTTTGACGCTCCAAATGTGCACTTCATTAGCCAGCGCATGTGTTGCTGGTAATTGGCTCAATGGCATCCACAAAAAGGCTGAGAGCCTATTTGGCAACAGGCTGTTGTTGTTTAACCGGCGGTGCTGCCGGGCTGTCTGATGAGGGTTGTAATAATAATTATAATTATAATCACACCGTTGGCCTCTTGAGATGTTTCATGGGCTTTGCAGGGTCACCCGTGGGAAGACAATCATCAGGACACACTTTCTTTCTCGCTCTGCTGCTGGATGATCGATGGCCGGCAGTTTTTTTTCAATCTTGGAGCAGGACAACAGTTTGTGGTCCACTTGGTTAGTGAGAAACATCGCTGGACAATTTCCACCCTAAAGGTTGATAGATAGTCTTCAAATCGATGTCTTGCTTTATGTACTGGGGATTTCCGATAGCGGCTTTTTTGCCGATATCTGACATGCCGATATCGTCCGACTCCATTTTCCGATTCCGATATCAACCGGCACAACACTAGTACGCATCCCACAAAATCATATTTACATACTTGGTCAGTGGTAAGGATACAACAGCAATAGTATAAGAAGTATATAAGAAAGATCAATCCCAACCAACAACCCACAGCCCAGGGGGAATCTCCTCTGGCTCCCTCTGGTGGACAGAGGCAGCTGAACGCCCCGGCAGCCATGGCCAATAAAATGCACTGCTAGAAGGAAATGCATGAAGGAAAGACTTTGAAAGAGGTGGTTTTTGATTTTAAACTTGTATCGGTACTTGTCTTGTATACTTCTTGGCTACCTTTTGAGTGTTAAGTTGCTGTGTGACGAGTTTAGCATTTTTTCGTAACGACCGCCTGCGATTTCTGGCAAACTTGTTGCGAATTGTTGCAAAGCTCATGATCTTCTTCTCTAGTCATACAGAGCTTTGGGGTCCTCATGATTTTGTGCGTGACACAATATGCCTTGCTGCCCTGTGATTGGCTGGCGACCAGTCCAGGGTGTACCCCGCCTCTCGCCCAAAGACAGCTGGGATAGGCTCCAGCATCCCCGCGACCCTAATGAGGATAAGCGGCATAGAAGATGGATGGATGGATGGACAATATGCCATGTTGTGACACGGATATGTGTGGTTTATATATGAACAAATCAGTTTTTCTTTCTGAATGTTGTGGGTGTGGCTGGTGCGTCTGAAGTAACACACCCCAAACTAATTTAATGACTCTATTCTTTATGCTATGATTTGAAATACACGCTACTTTTTCAAATCTACCACACACATTAGGTGCATTTCACAATGGAATAATTTCCAGTGACTGTAACGTGTTATTCTTTGCTTTTGGTGCATAACTGAGGAGGTTCCGTTCCATCATGGACAACCAGCATCATCCAATGCGCAGCAGAAGAGCAGATTCAGTGGAAAATTACTCTCCCTGTCCTGCTCCACTGACAGACTGAGAAGATCATTCCTCCCCCACGCCGTGCGGCTTTAAACACAACAGAAGGGGGAGAAATAAAAACACACACAGGACTTCACTTATGAACTTCTTACGTATTAAAGCGTGATGTTCCCGTATTTATTCATTCCTATTCTATGTTCTTGTTCTTCTTATCTCTCCCGGTTTCTCCTGGTTGCCTTATGTTGGTTGTTTTAAGTTCCTTAATTTATGTAGAGCTGCTGGAAATGTGAGTTTCCCTCGGAGATGAATAAAGTATCTACCTAATGAGCTCCACCTATATACCAGTAGCGCAGATTACTACGAAACAAGTACCAACCCAGCTGAAAGTCGCCTCAAGTAACAAGCAGCAAACCAAACTTCCAACCTGTCGTTCGGGACATGACATCCCTCAGGAAGAATTGCTGAGTCACATGCAACGTTTTGGCACAATCTTGCATATTGTGCTTATTTGTGAAACGCGTCCACTGGCATCACAAAAGATGGAAACGCTAACATCAAGTATCTCCAGTTTTTACATGTTAAAAAGTTTGCCCAACCCTGCAGTAGCACAATTGCTTATTGCTCAACCGTGCAATAAACTGTGCAATAAATCTGTGGCTTGTTCAAAAGGTAACTGTGAGAAGTGTACATAACCTGTACATAATTATTATAACCTTGTTTTTCACCTTACACTGCTGTTGGTACTCTGCTCTTGCATGCTCTTTTGCTCTAAACCTGGAATTTCAGCTTGTGGGACTTTTCTTATCTCTCATCTTAGCATTGCCATCCAGTCGCTACGGTTCTATAATGGACATTCATATTGCTACGTTAGTATAGAAGACAGCGTGGAGGAAAAGTGGAGGATTTTAGGTACTTAGGGTCAACGGTCCAGAGCAATGGAGAGTGTGGAGAAGAGGTGAAGAAGCGTGTGCAGGCAGGCTGGAATGGGTGGAGAAAAGTGTCGGGTGTGATAGAAGAGTTTCAGCTAAAATGAAAGGAAAGGTGTACAAAACTGTGGTGAGACCAGCCATGGTGTTTGGTTTAGAGACAGTGCCGCTGAGGAAAAGAAAGGAGGCATAGCTGGAGGTAGCAGAGATGAAGATGCTGAGGTTCTCTTTGGGTGTGACCAGGATGGACAGGATCAGGAATGAGCTCACCAGAGGGACAGCACATGTTAGAGGTTTTGGAGATAAAGTCAGAGAGGTCAGATTGAGATGGTTGGGACATGTCCAGAGGAGAGATAGTGAATATGTTGGTAGAAGGATGCTGAGTTTTGAATTGCCAGGCAGGAAGCCTAGAGGAAGACCAAAGAGGAGGTTTATGGACGTAGTAAAAGAGGACATGAAGGTAGTTGGCGCAAGAGAAGAGGATACAGAAGACAGAGTTAGATGGAGGCAATTGATTCGCTGTGGCGACCCCTAACGGGATAAGCCGAAAGGAAAAGAAGAAGAAGTACAAGAGACAGCGTGATCGTGCGCCTGAGTCGACCGTGACGTCTGCTCCCACCCGATATGTCAGACAGGGCATTAATGGGCACCTTGCGGGTAGACACCTTCCTGAAACCCCATGCTTGCTTATGATTTTCATTTTGTTTTAGGATTTTCACGTTGAGGAAAGGATTTGAAGAGTGAGAGGATTTGCTTGTCAAATGCTGGCCCCGTCGGCGATGCCGCCTGCTTCACAGACAGGTCACGCAGTGGGAACGGCATCACGCTTCAGTTTCAGCATTTGCAATGATAGAACTCATTATCATTGTTTTTCATGCAGCAATGGGGGATTAGGGCAGGTTTCTGCTATCTCCTTTTGCCTAATGTTCCCTCCAGAGATGTTCTCTCCGTCAAGGATCCTACATGTTCTCTCAGAAACAAAAGACTGTGGGAATATATATTTGGTCCTTTGCTTCTGTGCTTGACGGAGCATCGCACACGCGCCCTTGCTGCGAATGCTGCAAAGAATCATGGGCCACAGAGAGTGCACCCCACTGAACTACGACATTAGAAAGGATGGACACTTTTAATCAAGTCTATTGGTCCGTGGGGGATGTTGCTCCGGGTGTAATCATCGAGTGATCTATGCAGAGCCTCTAAATGTTAGCTGGTCTGCAAGCTGCAGACGGAACCGTTCAGGCCGCACTCATGGTCCTTTTTGCTAGAGTCAGCGCGGACAAGATGCTTTGGAAAGGCGGTCCGGAGCAATCAGGCAAGAGTAAACGATGTGTCACCAGTTTTTAATGAGATTTCAAATGTAGTAGCGCTGGAAGAGTACGCCACGTTCACTGTTCAGTACATCCCTTGGCAGAAGGAACAAAATGGAAAAATGACTTCACGTTTGCGGCGGCTGCTGGTCATGCAAGGAGGGCAGGTTCTTTTTTTTCCAACATAAATCATAAATGCGATTATTTTTTATTTCATAGTCAATTTTAACAAAGACAAAAGCGCTGGGGTTCGGTAAAGTCTCCGGATCAGTTCAGAACAACGGAATGAAGACCCTGCTTGAGCTTGAAAATGCTTGGGTGGAGGTTTATACTTCAAGATGGCTGATTTGCTTATTTCGCTGTCAATCAAAAAGGCCTCAGAAAGATCATCCAATCATGACGCAGAAGTGGAGTGTCTGGGCCAGCCTACTGTTTCATAGTCCCCCGGAGATGCTGAGTGTCCGAAGGGCGGGACTCAAGCCAGCATTTATCCAATGACCGCCCGGTCTCGTGCAGTGGAACAACCCACTCTAGATGTTCAGCATTTGCGGGGATGAATGGGAAGGAAGTGGTGTCAGTTACGTGTGATAAGTAGCTGATTACGAGCAAAAGATGAAGGTCTTCTAGCGCATGTTTAGTCAATGACATGTACACACAGATGTACATATTTCACCACTCCTTTGTGGACATTAGCAGAAGTGTTCTTGATATTCCACGACATAATCGGCGTTGCCGGCACGACTGGAAGGAAAGACGTTGATGCTTGCTGTTCCTCGGGCTGCACAATAATGCCAAACTGCGGAAAAGGTAGAACTCCTCACCATTTATGGTGCACAAGATGGTTACATTTCTCCTAAAAAGAACACGGACGCAATAAGGGCGGTTAGTCCGCTCATACATAAAGTGTTTCTCCCCATAGGGCAGAGTCCCACGTTAAGAAAGTGAGGGAGAACTTTTTGTATTTTTTAAATAAAACAGGACTCGAGTCCAGTATTGGCTGTCAGAAGTAGACAACAATAGAGCAGAAGGCTCTTGCCAGCAGCTTCTCTTATAATTGATGGATAAATGAGTGCATATACAAAACTAGACCACCGTCCATCCATCCATCCATTTTCCACCGCTCATCCGGGTCCGGGTCGCGGGGGCAGCAGCTTCAGTGGCGAAGTCCAGACTTCCCGGTCCCCAGCGACCTCTTCCAGCTCCACCGGGAGGACACCAAGGGGTTCCCAGCTGTGAGACATAGTCCCTCCAGCGTGNCATCGGGAGGACACCAAGGCGTTCCCAGGCCAGCTGTGAGACATAGTCCCTCCAGCGTGTCCTAGGTCTTCCCGGGGGCCTTCTCCCGACTGGGCATGCCCGAAACACCTCACCAGGGAGGCGCCCGGGAGGCATCCGGACTAGATGCCCGAGCCACCTCAACTGGCTCCTCTCCATGTGAAGGAGCAGCGGCTCTACTCTGAGCTCCTCCCGGATGGCCGAGCTCCTCACCCTATCTCTTAGGGTGAGTCCAGCCACCTTACGAAGGAAACTCAGCCGTTTCCTCTTCATTCTCTTCGGTGAGAGTGTGTGTGTTCATTGGTGAGGGTGTGTGAAAGTGTGAGGTTGAAAATTGCAGCAAAAAGTGAACTATTCATAAAAAAAAGCCTTTTTGAACGATCCCAATGGTGCCTTTTGGAAAACAACTTTAGGCAATTTGAGGGTTATTTTGAAATGTGATTGAGGGTAGCGTGTCTTGACATGCTGACATGAAGGTGTTGTGGGCTGTGCAGCAGTTGAGACTCCAGAAGTACACTCGCAGAGGCATTTAAAGTGCATCACAAGGTTGTCTCATGTGGAGTTGAATAGAGAGAACAATCCTTTACATTGTCATAAGTCTTTTTGGACTTTGTTTTGTATTATTATTTATATAGCCAATTGTGTTAAGTCAATGCGGCCCACCAGTCAAACTAATTGCCCAGCCCTGCCTTAAACTAACATGAATAGAATACAATGAACAACATTAGGTGATCAAAGTTACCGTAATGTTTTCAGAATAAATGAATTTGGATTTTTAACAGATTTTTAATCTCGGTTTCAGATTTTAGGACATTAAAAAATGGCTATTAATGGGGGTAAGCGGCATAGAAAATCAATGAATGAATGAAACACCCCGCTGGGAGATGACATTGGCAACATATCTCGAAAGTCTTTCAGTCAAAGCTGGCCTGAAGGTGGAACATTTGATTTGAGTCTGTGTGCGGTTTTGGAATTTTTTGGAGTTAAGGATTCAATTCAATCCCAAGACAAAAGTAGCGGGAGACAACAAAAAAGACACAATGAATTAGAAATGATAAAGTTGTTCCAAAAACAAGCGGAAAGGTTTAGGAAGAGTGAGAATGGTGACAGTTCTAAAGCTACAAGGGAAAGTGGAGTTCATAAGAACAGGAAGGAAAGTCTTGGATGTGCAGTCCAGCATGGAAACATTAGGGTTATCACCTCCAGCTCCACCAGTTGCCGCTGCACCAGCACCACCGGTCCGAACAGCTCCTATCAATACATACTTTGTACAACCAAAGGCACAACAAGCTCCTGAAATACAGGCGAGACTGGACGCATTGGCCAGAACTGTCCAGTTAACCCACGGCGGGGACTCGGTCAACAAGGTCAATCGGCGTGGTCGACGCTGAGCACAGGCACAGTGGCCACAAATCGGTGCCAAAGGGACCACTCAAGTATCACGTGCTGGACTATTAAACGTGATAAAAACAGTGCACAGGAAACGTGTTTTGGTAAAAATCACCCGTTTTGGCAGAATATTTCTCATATTGTGTCAATTACTTTGGACTAGAGGCTGGGAGTAGTTGAAAATATAGTTAGTAGTTCCCGGTGGAACACTCGGGAGCCGGTTGGGGGCACGCCCTGGAAAAGCGTTCCACCTCTACCTGGACGTAATTGTCCGAGACGAGAATGGTCGAGAAGATTCACCCAGAAGCTGAAAGGAAAGATGTTGAATTTTAGGGTAACATTCATTCATTTTCTATACCGCTTATCCTCATCAGGGTCACGGGGATGCTGGAGCCTATCCCAGCTGGCTTTGGGTACACCCTGGACTGGTCGCCAGCCAATCGCAGGGCAGACATACAACCATTCACACTCACACTCTAATGGACAATTTAGAGCGGCCAATGAAGCTAACATGCATGTTTTTGGAATGTGGGAGGAAAGCGGAGTACCCGGAGAAAACCCACACACGCACGGGGAGAACATGCAAACTCCACACAGAGATGCCCAACGGAGATTTGAACCTAGGTCTTCCAGATCTCCTGACTGTGTGGCCAATGTGCTAACCACTCATCCACCGTGCGACCCTTTAGGGTAACATTAAAACATAAAATAGCAATCCCCAAGTCAAAAACTAATATTCTGTGCAAGCCCTAATGGAAGAATGCCGAGTTTCTGTTCACTGGGGTCCAAAAAGCAGAAGCACCAAAACAACCAGGGGAGGAAATACAGGTAATATATTGATCTAACGTCCCAAATAATGCTCCAGCTGAATGCATCATTAAACTGCATTGACAAAAGTAACCGGTTAGCAGACTCGAGACAAGGCAATATACGGATAGAATGTTCGTATTCTACAGCGCCAAACTCCAGACACAAATACTGTAAATGTTTCGGTTGTGCAGCATGTGCTAGGCACTCTCATGCTAATTGGCCCTTTTCACCGGAAGGGTTTTCAATTGTGCTTGTCATCTTTGCTATGTGTCAAAGTTCCAGTACTAAAGTTCTTTATTGTTTTAGATCCATGCTGCGTTTCCTCCAGTTGCTCTTGATAAGCCTCCCATCTACATTCCTGCTTCAGGTTCTTATTCCAGATTTACCAGGTATGGTCCAACTAGTGAACATATTAGTAATCGGATTCATAATTCGCTCTCTTATGTCCCTGCAGGGATCCCGTAGCCTGTGCTTTAGCAAAGTGGTGTAAACAAAGATAATCAGGTGTGTAATGGTGACCATAGGGGTGTTATTTCATGTCTACATGGCTCTCAAAGTCATGTTTTTTGGGCTCTAACGATGAAAATATTTCATTGATCACCTCCGGCACGCGGTTATATTTTGCCGGCGTCTATGTGTTTGTTTGTGTTCAAAATAACTTGAATGGATTTGGATGAAATTTTCAGGAATTGTCGGAAATAGGTTATGGAAGAATTGATAACATTTTAGGGGGGATCTGGATAACCGTCCGGATTCAGGAATTTTTTTAAGGATTGTTTAAAATTGTGAGATAGGACTGTTTTTGGCATTTGTGCACTCAAAGACTGATTCAAAAATGTGAAAAGGTCTTCATTCTCTGAGTTCTTTTCTAGTTAACATTCCGTCCTACTTTACAGAAATTCACTTACCACGATGGGCCCTTCCCATTTTGCACAATAATGGCAATATAATACAATACAACAATAATAACAGGCACAATAATCCCTAATTAAAAAAAAAAAAATACAAGCTACTGTTGCCAACAAACCACATCCCAAGCTAAAACTCAACTCTGAACCCCTGATGTCACTTCCTGTCTGCCCACTACTCTTCTCTCCTCGCACCGGAACACATTTATAGCAACACACACAATCACTAGTCCTATTCATCTGTGAAAGGGCTTGTTTTCTGTTGTAATGTCTACAGTATTGGGTAATACGAACGTAAAGATGGCATGTCTAAAAGAAGCCATATTTGGAGGCTTGTCAGGAGGTTTTCTAACTATGGCTCGGGAGCCACATGTGGCTCTTTTGGTGACGACACACGGCTCTAGGAAGTTTCTAAACACCATAAAAGTTATCTATTTAAAACATTTTTTTTCTTAAAACATATGTAACATATCTTGCTTTACAACAGGGGTGTTCAAAGTGCGGTCTGCATGATTTATTGGCCCGTGGCACATTTTAAAAATGCAATTTAACAGCAAACGAAACAGCAAAAATGTAAAAATGAGCTGTGATTTTACAAAAAAAGTCAAAATATTAGGAGAAAAATGTTCTAATCTAACCAAAAATAGTTGGTTATTAAATATTTTTGAACAATTAGGTTGTGGAAAAGGGATAATATTAGGAGAATGAAGTCATATTGTGACCCACTCCACTAATTGCGAAGCACGGATGGATGGCAAGTGACGCTTCCTGGTCCTCACCAAAGGTTTTCTACGTGAGAACTTTCGATGCATATGTACGTACGTAATAAAAAATCAGAAGCAGTACATGTACCGCTAGAAAGTACTGACCAATCTTTTCTAATATCGTCCTGACTTGTCTCCTATTAAGCGTACAAAATGTACTTTCTAAATAATAAGCCAAACTGCAAGAAGAGATCAGACACTTTGGTTTGTGCAAAAAAAAACCAAATCTCGCCTCGCTCACTTCCTCGCATTAATCTGTCTCGACTGTCCCGACCTGATCCTCTTAACCTTCTCTTCAGGTTTGTGTGGTGATGTCACATGTTCAGGTTCTCTTCCAACTAGACCACAATGCTTCCAAAAGATCAATCTTTTGACTCGGCCTCATAATTCTTTCTGTGACGTGAGGCGATGGCAGCTTAACAACCGCGGGCGTCCATGCCCGGGATGTAAATGGGGAAAATTAGACCGTGCTTTGTGAGTCTCTAGGTCAGATGATTGTAACTTTACATATAGTCAGCCTCTCCAGGTCCGTCTCCCCGCTTCCAAAGCTTTTAAAGGTCTCTGATTATGTAAAATGGGGCTTTTAATGACGTTCTAACAGGAGAGTGTGTCTGTTCTCCCTCACTTGTTTGCTCCACAAAGAAGAGGCTCTCCAAAAGTCATTTTTTAAAATTCCGGGTTTTCATCACCTCAATCAAATGCCAATGGAATGGAAATCCTTGGTTATTTTTTCTAGCTATTTCAAAAGTTCTGACCGCATTCCAAATAGTCCAGCCCATCTTTGTGGCTGACCCGGATGTTTTGCTCAGGCTAAAAACTTTCATGTTGCATTTGAAGTGGAAAAAGGCTCTTTGAAAGGTATTCTAACTGCACCCTGACTGCATTCGAAATATTCTTACAGTATTCCAACAACACTACAAACATTCTGATTGCAATTGAGTGAGATCCAAGCCACTTCAAATACTGCCAGAATGTCTCCATTTGTGCCTGATATTAGCTGGAACGCAGCTGGAATGCATTTGGAATTTGTTTTATTTAAAAAATTCAGCTGGAATACACTTCCAGGACCATCATAATCTTTTAAATCCTGCTCGAACGTGGTTGAAATGTCCAAACTCTCTCTCGAATGAGTCCAGATGGAATTCAGAACACTGCAAAATCACATAAAAATGCAGCCAGCTGGCGTTGAAACGTCATTCACCATTGAAGCCTTGCCGTATTCACATAACGTCATGCCGCCAAGGAAAAAAGGAGGCAAGGTGAGGAACAGGGCAGAGGTGCTGCAATCCAAGAAACCCCTGAAGAGCCAGTTTCTGTTCCTGATGATTTCTTATGACGATGCACCTTCTGATCAGACTTAGGGCAGCAATCAAATGGTGCTCGTACGGCGTGCAAAGTGCTGGTATTTTTAATATTCCCAATCTGTTCCAACTACATGCCTTCCTGGTGGACATGATGCCTCATCTTGCACCCCTAGCTAGATGATCCTGGTGTATACCCCACCGCTTCGTGGAGAAAAGCTTTGTTTAAAAATATATATATAATGTGGGGGTTCGGAGGTCGGTAAAGTCTCCGAATCAGTTCAGAACAATGGAATTAAAAACTTGAGTAATTCTCCGGTGGAGGTTTATACTTCAAGATCGCTAATTCGTCCATGTCGCTGTCAATCAAAAAGGGATTCAGCTGCAAACAGATGATCCAATTATCATGCAGAAGCCGAGCATCCGGGCTAGCTCACTGCCCCATGGACACCCAGTGATGCTGAGCGTCCTATGGAGTGGGACAAAGCCCAGCATTTATCCAACCATTTAGTTAATGCTTGTGTCCTCCTGTTCAATTAAAGATGGCTTGTGTTCTATTGGACAAGTGCAGACATACAGTGTACGTGAACAAAGGGCACTGTAGCGCTGGGGGGAGCTGCACACTCTACTACAGTGTGGACAAACACGGCTCATTAGCAATAAAGCACCAGACACACAAAGTGGGCTTTACTAAAAGCATTTTCGATGGCCACAATTTCAGCATAAAGGCTAGATTTTTGGTATCACTATCCCTGTGTTGTATGAAATAGCACAACGTGGGACCTTTATGGCCTCGTATGGCTCCAAAAACAGCAGAAGAGCAAGAACTTTCAGCTCTTTTCTAGAAAAAAACTTCTACATTTAGTCCACGAGGCAGACACATTTTCTATATTTCATAAAAGGCTCAGAACTCTTCCCTTTGGATGTGGCGTACAGTGAGGCATATTTTGCATCATCCCTCAGTGATTGCTCTGTAGGCCTGGACCCTCCTTGGTCATTTCCATCTGTTCATGTATGTTGCTCCCTGTCTCAACAGTAGTTCATGTATGTAGAGGTGGAGGCGTGCACTCCTGATCTAGGCTCTTCGGCCCAAATGAAGTTTGTTGCTGATGCAGAGTGCAGTCCAATAACCATTAGATGACATTTGCCAGAGAAGGGTTTTAAGAACAAAAACGTCTTCAAAGGTTTTGTTTCCAAATGGCCCATTCGGAATTTGCACGAGAGCGCCAAACATGGACAGCGAAAGGTGGAAGAAAGTTGTATTTTAGTTGATGAGACAAAAACGGAACCTTGATGGCGCTGATGGTTTCCAATGTTACCGGCATGACAAGAAGATCCCACCTGAAATGTTTTCCACACGGCACAGTGGAGGGGATGCCATCATGATCCGGGATGATTTTTCCTTCAATGGAACAAAGGAGCTTCAGGTTGTGCAGGGGTGTCAAATGGCAGGTGGCTATGTGGAGATGTTGCAGGGGGCACCCCTCATGATGTGGTAAAGACATTTTTTTCAACAAGACAACACCCTGATAATCTCACACATTTAGGCACGCACATTTACCAAAAGAATTGAAATATGGAATTAAAATGTGGTTGGGCACAGAGGACCCAGGTGAAGAAACGCTATCTGGGGAGCCATCTGGACCTGGAGCTCATGCACCAGACCACAGCAGTCAAGACACCGACACAAGAGATCCTCATAGACATGACCGACATAGCCCTGATGCAGAGGGTTCCCTCTGAGGGACAATGGAAGATAAAACTAATACAACTCAAAAATATATAAGTAATATAAATATTAATAAAACAATTAAAAACCCACATAGAAATAGTAAAATGTAAGTATTATATACAGAGAGATTAGTAAGACTAGTGAGATTTCAAACAAACAAAAGAGCGAGCATACTATATAAATACAATAAAGAATAAAGACAGGAGGCAGAGCTGGAGGTAGCAGAGATGAAGATGCTGAGGTTCTCTTTGGGTATGAGCAGGATGGACAGGATCAGGAATGAGCACATCAGAGGGACAGCACATGTTAGAGGTTTTGGAGATAAAGTCAGAGAGGCCAGACTGAGATGGTTGGGACATGTCCAGAGGAGCGATAGTGAATATATTGGTAGAAGGATCCTGGTTTTGAATTGCCAGTGTGATGGGAAATGTTATAGTCTACCTATAACTAGGTAAAAAAATATCCTATTACATGAATCACTTTTTATCTGGGCTCATCATGCATTGCGTTTCAACTTTGGTTGACCCCTCAACTGGAGTTTGCCATGTAGCATGGGTGTTATATCAATCAATCAACTTCCCCCCACAGACCAGATAGCATCAAGAAAACTATTCTGTTCCTTTACGATGTAAATGCACAGCGGGTGTAGTTAGGAATTCTTTGATGTAGGTTCTGTCCGAACAAATTTGGATCATCCATAATATCACTGTTTTATCAGAATACTACTATACATATCCGCATCTGTACCACACAGATGAGGGCTTTCAGTCCTGAGGGATGTCCCCTGCAACAACTCCACATAGCTGGCTGCTGTTTGACGCCCATGCACAACCTGAAGCTCCATTGTTCCATTGAAGGCATCCTGGTCACACCCAACTTAATGTACGTATCATGTCCCTCATATAGAGGGTTGCGTCAGGAAGGGCATCCGACCTCAAATCAAAACATGCGAATCAAACAGAACAATAGGATCCGCTGTGGCGACCCCTGATGGGATAAGCAGGAATAAGCCGAAAGGAAAAGAAGATCAGGCTTTCTCATGCTACCTCTCCAGGAAGTACCAGTAGGGGGTTCCTGAAACATCTGGTAACATCCTTGTATTACCTTTTGGTACAACCTTTCCCGCAGATGAACTGGCACCAAGAATGGATCATTGCTTTCACAATGTAAATCATTTGCATCCAGTGAAGTAGAAGAGTTGCAGTCCGAAAGGCACTCTTGGCCAGACATTTGCAGACTGCCATGCACGCCGTATGCTCCTGTATGATCTCTGACATTTCAGACATTCTCTTTTCTGGAGAAATCTTTTTTTTCCACAACACCAGGCGGGAGGCCTAGAGGAAGACCCAAGAGGAGGTTTATGGATGTAGTGAAAGAGGACATGAAGGTGGTTGGAGCAGGAGAAGAGGATACAGAAGACAGAGTTAGATGGAGGCAATTGATTGGCTGTGGCGACCCCTGAAGGGATAAGCTGAAAGTAAAAGAAGAAAATTATATAAATAAAATATGAGAAGTAACTGTAAAAATAAAAAGCTTTAATAAAATAGATTCATAGCAGAACATTAAAGCCAGAGTTGGGTCTTCAGCCTGGCCTTAAAACTCTACAGCTCTGAGGTCCTCCGGCAAACCGCTCCACAAATGGGCGCCATAATATTGATAAGACGGAGGATCTCAGGGTCTTAAACTTTTGATCAGCTGATAAACAACCCATTTCAGTTTAATGGTTGTGTGCAAACAAACAATTTTGCACACAGAAGCTCTACTTGGAACCTTCAGAAGATGCAGTGTAAAATGTACTCTTCTTAAAATGTAGAAAAAGTGTATATGAGGTATATGATCCAAAATTGGGGTTGTTTACCTTTGATGGATGTCTGCTCCTTTCTGTTTCGTCATTATTGGTTTTCAATGCAGCATATATTGCAATTTTGGTTTAGATATTCCACAGAAAGTGACTCTCATTTTTACTGATAATTGCTACTGATGGCCCCAACAAAGACTGGTGGGCCACAGACGGAGTGACGTTCCTCCAAAATGCAAAGTTAGCATCGTCTGAGACTTTTGTATTGCATCACTGGACATACTCAAACTTAGTAGCTAACATATATTTCTTAATCTGAACCTGTTGTTTGCTTGTTGGCTCGTTTATTTTAAGATCAAGTAGATTAGCACTGAGGACAACATTTGGTTTTTTGTTTTTTTCATCGCGGATACAAGCGGCGAAAATGAGTTTCTTTCGTAGGGTGGCTGGACTCACCCTAAGAGATAGGGTGAGGAGCTCGGTCATCCGGGAGGAGCTCAGAGTAGAGCCGCTGCTCCTTCACATTGAGAGGAGCCTGTTGAGGTGGTTCGAGCATCTAGTCCGGATGCCTCCCTGGTGAGGTGTTTCGGGCATGCCCGGTCGGGAGAAGGCCCCCGGGAAGACCTAGGACACGCTGGAGGGACTATGTCTCACAGCTGGCCTGGGAACGCCTCGGTGTCCTCCCGATGGAGCTGGAAGAGGTCGCTGGGGACCGGGAAGTCTGGACTTCCCTACTGAAGCTGCTGCCCCCGCGACCCGGACCCGGATAAGCGGAAGAAAATGGAATGGAATGCAATGGTTTTTAAAAAAAATGTTTTTAATCACTTTTTAATACAACTTTAGATTTTTGTTCACTTGTGATCCCTCTATACAAACCCAGTTTCCAGTAGGTGTGTGTGTCTGTGTGTGTGTGAAGCCTGACGTCTGTAAGGAAATGTCACACCACAGGGTGGTCGGGATCCCAATAAGACTGAGAGGCAGGTTGAGATGCGAACAAAAAGAGTCTCTTTAATGGCAGTTCCACCAAAAACCGAACAGGCAGGAAGGCAGATAAACGACAATAGAACCTCTACCGTGACCGAAAAGGGGCTTGAGTCTTGGCATCTGAGGTCGTCGTGTGGCGTGCGTCCAGGCCAAACAATAACCCGGCGCCCTCCTGCCACCACAGGTCCGATTAAAAAGGAGTAGCACTAATATCCTACACCCGTGGCTTGTTTGGTAGCTCCTCCCCTCCTGGTCGCCCGGGTTCTAAAAAGAGAAATCAGACCTAGAGAAACCAATGGGGCGCTCACCTGTAGCACTCGCGTGGTGTCCCTGCAGTGTGACAAATGTGCTATTAATACAGAACAAGATTAAGTGCAAGCATGATGGGACGTGAAATGTCCAATTGTCACGCCTCCCAGTTGTGAAAATAACTGATTTGATAATTTATAGTAAATGTCAAGGCACGTGCACACACCCTGTTAATTGGCATGCTCTGTTCGTAGCGTGGAGCTTAAGTGCTGGAATTTGCACAGCATGTCATCGTCTGCAGGAGGAGCAATTATCGGTATGTGGGTCTACGCTTTGCGAAACAATCCATTTGATATTGACAACTCGATATCAATTAACCAAAAGGAGCCAGTACTGTAAGTTCAGACAACGCGAAGAAGTTTCAAAGCTCTTTTCTAACAGTCTCTGTTAAGTTACATTTGTGATTTCCCCCCTTCTGCCGCTTCCATTGCACGAAGTCTGCATATTATAGGAGTACAAAACTGTGGGGCACAGGCACATCGGAAGGGCAGCCAACAAAAAAAAGCAGTCAAATGTTCAGAATCCCTCCATTGATCTCCTCGTCCATCACGCATGGAGGCCTTCCTTTTGAAAGCGTGCTCGGTGTCGGCAGAGACCTCCACGGCGGAGCAGAGAAGCAGCGTCTCCTAAAAAGGAATCGCCAATGACCTCAGAGCCTTTTCCTCTACGGTGCTCAACTTCAACATCTTCCATCGCGGACCGCAACCACGCAAACTCACAACTGAGCGCCATTGTCTTTGTCAAAGCAAGGAGAGATCAGACAAAGAAATATATAATGCTCAGATCCCCGGACACTGACGGTCCTGGGATGTTCTCAAAAAAAAGGTGCAAAGATAAACGCTCATTCGTATTCCTTCCGGAAACCTACTTTTGTTCCACAGTCTGCACACTTTGATAGCCGACAAGGCAAATGTGAATAATGAATATTACTTTTTAAATCACTCCCTGCGTGTGTCAAGTCAAACAAATTAAACGGCAAGGTTGAAAGTTGTCAAAGGATGGAAGTATTTCCCCGGCAGTGGTGGTGCACCATCATACTGGGAGCTCATTCTAATATTTGGCTCCTCCATTAATGCGTCTATTAACGCCTCAATTCAGTTACCCGCAGTTTCCCATATTTTTTTGTCATGTGGTCCACACAAGGTAGCGCAGAGAAGCGCACAGCTCCCTCTGCGTGCGCTTTAAAATCTGATACTAAAACGTGTTATTCTTCCCGTGCTGTTGTTTGGAATGAACTCATCAGCGCTATCAGTGCTGGCTGCTTATTTTGTTGCTGCTGTGTTGTGAAATGGAATTAAACGGACCTAATTGACAGTAAACACTCATCATCGTCACCAATAGAGTCATCTCAAAGCCAGACCTGAAGCAAGCAAACAGTAAAGATATAAGTCTAACGGGACAAAAAATTCCTGTCCACCCGCCAGTCTGCTATTTATAGCAACACACACAAGCATGAGTCCTATTTAGATGGTTGATTTTCTGTATTATGTCTACTCTATTGGGTCAAATGTGACTATAGGGGTGTTATTTCAAGTCTAGAAGGCTCCATTGTTATTAAGGATATGACATCTTTTGGATGGAAATTCACTTATCGCTGTTGGGTGTGGAACCAATTAACTAATTAAAACATTAAGGTTTCCTGTAATGAGTTTCCGAAATGAAGTTCTCTGTCCAGGTATTGCCTGCTTCTAATTACCGGCCCTTTTTGTGGTTTAGGTAAACAAACACCCCAGCTTTAATTAAAGTTTTTACAACATTAATGAAAGAACGGATCGATTTTGTTCTTAACATGCCGCTGAATTTCGCGTAGCATTTTTTTTAAATTCAAGGTGAGTCACATGGTATGTTATGAAGCCAGTCCATCATGTTTGATTGAAAAGCCGCATTTGGCATTGACCTTCCGTGAAGCACTACATTTCATAGTCACATATCCCATCACCTATAGACGGTAAATTCTTGCTTCTTGTGCTGTGCTTTTCTTTGGCTTTTTAAAGGACGTGAGATGATTCAATCAGGCAGCTGCATATTTGTATTGCATTTTTACATTCCAGGTTTGAATTTGGTGGCGGTAAGGGTGGACAGTTTTGGAACTCAGCAGATAAACACACTCTGACAGTGACCATCCATCTCCCCAAGTGCTTGGAACCTCCGGTCATTTATTTTCTGTGACCCTCGCCATCTGTCTTGCGTACACCCACCCTATATACTGTACATTGGAAAAACCTCCCCATCTTGTGACTCACCATCAGTCCTCATGATGAATCAGGCACGAGCTTTTTATATGTTCTGTTTGTTTGTTGTACAGTGTGTTCTCTGACCATTCATTCATTCATTTTCTTATCCTCATTAGGGTGGCGGGGATGCTGGAGCCTATCCCAGCTGGCTTTGGGCGAGAGGCGGGGTACACCCTGGACTGGTCGCCAGTCAATCGCAGGGCACATATAGACAAACAAACATTCACACTCACGTTCACACTCCAATGGACAATTTAGAGTCGCTAATTAACCTAACATGAATGTTTTTGGAATGTGGGAGGAAAGCGGAGTACCCGGAAAAAACCCGCGCACGCACGGGGAGAACATGCAAACTCCAACGGAGATTCCAACACTGAACCTCCTGACTGTGAAGCCAATGTGCTACCCACTCGACCACCGTGCAGCCTGTTTATTTATTTATATTTATGTAATATTCAGTAGCTTTCCTTTAATAAATAATCAATCTAACAGGCCTTGCTTTAAAGATAGACTCAAAACTCACATGTAACATGTAAATGTCTTAGATGTTTATGCTTTACCATAGATTGTAAATGTAATCTTTTTTTTTCTTCATTATATTCTCTACTGTGGTGTCCCACAGGGATCCGTTCTTGATCCATTGATGTTAACAAATAAGATGTTTCTCGGTTATGTTCCGTGAACGCATTTGTCATCATAATCCAAAAACATTACTTATTCTTTCTACCTTTTGCTAACTTTATTATTAAGTTCCTTCAGGAGTTACACCAGTTCCACTAGACATAGTACAATTTAAAAAGACCATCACTTTTTCTGTGTAACTTTTTTGGGACCCTGAGACTGTCAGGTCAAACAACCGGCTTCTTGGAGATACCAAAATGGGACACGCAACTTTTTTCATTCATGATCTAAGAAAAAAAACTGAGGCCCAAGGATGGACTGGGACAAAAATGTGGCTATTGACTTTGGTCCAGACTGGCCCACTACAATTTACGCACAAATACTGTGCCAACTCGCCCCACTGATGTGCTTACAAAAACACATATACATTTTCCATGCCACTTTTCCTCACTAGGGTTGTGGGGGTATGCTAGAGCTGACTTCTAAGCTTGGAGATCTGAAATGTGGCATCCTTTGATGAAAGTATCACTTGTGTAGGGATATTGGCTTTTTTGATGATATCTGGTATGTGCTGTGTTTCACTTTATTTATAATGAGTGCTGTTGGCCAAGGGTTAGGTTCATTGTTAGCTGGAAACTCTAAATTGTCCATAGGCATGAATGTGAGTGTGAATGTTTGTTTGGCTGTCCTGCCTGACTGGCGACCAGTCCAGGGTGTACCCTGCTACCCGCCCAAAGTCAGCTGGGATCGGTTCTATCATACCCACGGCCCTA
Source organism: Oostethus manadensis (assembly GCA_024372805.1). NCBI lineage: Eukaryota > Metazoa > Chordata > Actinopteri > Syngnathiformes > Syngnathidae > Oostethus > Oostethus manadensis. The sequence continues at coordinate 976,334 of QODF01000202.1, read as the reverse complement.
ATGAGGATAAGCGACATGGATGGATGGCTATTGGCCAGAGGTGCCATATAAAGATGAAAAGTCAGGACCATTCCAATGTCCCTTGACTGCCAGGGGACAAAAAAATAGGTAACTACTAATAACATGAGTAACTCATGAATAAAGGGGGGACAACATGATTGTTGTCATGGGCCCCAGAGTTCCTGGCTGCACCCCTGTCACTGGCATTATGATATATGAAAAAATAAACCATGAAATGAACCATCACCTTCATTTAGACAAAAACATGTTGGATTTACTTTTTGAAGAACTACATGGTGACATTTCCAGATGATGACACGCCTTCTTTAAGGAGACTTGGATGTGAGAGTACGTTGGTGGAACTTCCAGGTACGTGAAAAAGCACTTAGCGACTCGCCCTCGCCCACTGCAGTGAAAGGCTGCTGATCTCTTTTGATTGATTTTTCACGTGTTTTGTCACGTACATACGTACGGTCATGACTTTGCTGGATGAGACAGATTGCGACACCCTGACCCTAAAGGTTTGCCTTTTGGTGGTGAAAAAAAATCCCACTGATTAAAAAAAAAAACCTCTTTGTTCACTGGGATCTGATTTTTCAACTTGACTTCAGGATGGATTTGGGCAAACATTTTTTGTTATGATGGTTTTTTTTAGTGTAAGAGAACCAATTCTGTCATGGAATATATCTTCTCGCCAATGGTTGGTGAGGTCTCATTCTAGTCCTGTGGGTCCTCACTGCCGCCTGTGCGTTCGTGCGTGTGCGTGCGTGTGTGGATGAAGGTGCACAGCTGAAATGATGTACCCGAGGGTCTCGCCTGACAGACTGACAGACGCCATTGAGGTGTAGAAAATTGCTTTTGGACCACCTTTGGATGACCCACCTTTTCCCACTAAATGATGGCGCGTAATGCTAAATGCCGGGCACAGTGGGTGTAGCTGCAACATCGCATGGCCATGCCGGTGTCTTCTGTAAGGTCCTCTCAACTTATGGTATGGAACACACACGAATGCAAACGTGAACACTTTTTTGTGCCTCATCAGCAAAGCAAACTGCTCACAAAAGTGCCAGTGACGGGACGGTTTCCAGATTCTCTGGAGGACTATTTGTGCCATAACAACTCCAATATTAAATCCTGATAAAATCTTATTATATTAAATTCATTGATTTGCATTGATTGTTTTCTTCATTATCGTTAAAAATACAAGTCTTACCTGCATCCTCTGGGTCGTCGTCACAATGCCAAAGCCAAGACAAGTAACAGACATGCCACTGAAATGCGCCCGTCAACCACCACCTTTTTATATTAAGCTCGGGGATTTATTGTAAATGTTAAAGAAATCGCACGCACGCACGTGCAGAACAAGCAAACCCCAAACAGAGACATTCAAGTCCAGATCTTCCGGATCTCCTGACTGTTTGGCCAACCCGTGGATTTTTTCGTGTTTCTTTATTTTCATGCCAGTTGGCGGTTACCATCAATAACTGGCAGAAGGATGGCTTGTAATAATTCTACTACACATCGGCGTTGCACTCACCTGCCTCCGTATGAGAATGTAGCTTGCCTTTTCCTAGTTTCTATTCTCGCTTGCACACACACACACGGCGCTGTTACTTACCTGCAGTGTGCACAATACACACCATACTACCTCTAGTACTAATACCCCCTAGCACACCAACAACATCTTATTAGCATCATGCACCTAATGCAGATGTACCTAATGACGTGTCTGTTAATATTCATGTGTTTTGTCTTTGAGGTACTGCGTAGGGCCGCACGGTGGCTGAGTGGTTGGCACATTGGCCACACAGTCAGGAGATCTGGAAGACCTGGGTTCAAATCTCCGTTGGGCATCTCTGTGTGGAGTTTGCATGTTCTCCCCGTGCGTGTGTGGGTTTTCTCCGGGTACTCCGCTTTCCTCCCACATTCCAAAAACATGCATGTTAGCTTCATTGGCCGCTCTAAATTGTCCATTAGAGTGTGAATGTTTGTTTGTCTATATGTGCCCTGCGATTGGCTGGCGACCAGTCCAGGGTGTACCCCGCCTCTCGCCCAAAGTCTGCTGGGATAGGCTCCAGCATCCCCGTGACCCTAATGAGGATAAGCGGCATAGAAAATGGATGGATGGGTACTGCGTAGGGGTTTCAAACTCAAATGCTCTTCTGTTCTGAGTAACTAACGGCTGGATGTTGATTTCCAGCTTGTGTCTGAGCATGCACGGGTCATGGAGGCTCTCCTGTCCTAAAAAAACATTTCAAAGCGTCACAATATTCAGGTGAGGATCCTTCCACGTCCTACTTGGTGTCCTTCTTCCTTGAGTATGTGTTGGCTCATCCCACCTTACATGTGATATGCTTTGCTTGTTTGCACGATACAAAAAAGGCACATCGCGGGTTGGAACTATCGGTCCTCGCTCGATTGTCGTTATTATGAAGCCCATAAGTTTATGACATATTTCACCCCTCTGGCCCTTCATTTGAGTCCGTCCACAGGGCACGCATTTGTACTCTCTAGATTTGCATCTCTGTGCTCGTCTAAAGCTTATACGATTTTCAGGTACTTATCATTTCTCTGTGCCTGAGGCCAACGTGCACATCTTGTCTGCAGTAATCGTGCAGGCTAGGATGGAAATAGGATTCCACTGTAAAAGTTATTTCTTTTCTTGAGCTCTACTTCCCAGTTCCCGCGTTGCTGTGGGAGAAGTAATCAATGATCACAAAATTTAAAAGGTTTTCAATTTGTATTAAAAAAAACAACAATTTGGTTTAACCGCCAGGGCAGGGCTCAGAATGAAACTGCACAGACTAAATACTGTAGCGTCACTTCCTGTCCAAGAGCAGTTTCTGCACCCTTCAAAAAAAAAAAAAGTAAAAGTTAAGCTTGTATGTGAGAGAGAAAAAGAGAAAAATGCATACTCTTGTCTCAGTAATTCATATTCATACTAATCATATTAGTCGGCTCTTCAATTTAACTATAATCAAGCTACCCTTCTCTGAGAATTCTGAGAATAAGAAAATAGCAAGTGTCTAAGGAGTGACGTCGATTTATACTTTTAAGGTAGGATTAATCATTTAACGTGGTTATAGATCCTATTTTTCCGATGAGATTTAGAACAGCCAGTGGTTCAAGCAGCACTTCCCGTGCGAGCTCCCGGCACCATGACATAGGAGTCCGGGCACAGCAAGGGAAGTCAACCGTTGTAGCTGCGAGCCGAATTTCCAGCATCCAACATGAAACTAACTTAACCACAGTACCCCATAGACATGACTCCTGTGTGGTGGTGCAAATTCCCCTTCATCCGGGTGGCGCGAGTCGAGTGGGAACCAGCTTTGAGGCGCATTTACCGCACCTACCACGTTGGAGTGTGGTCCAGAATCACGGCAACCGCATCAGCTCGATCTTATGGTGGAAGCCAATCTTTCCGGATCTTCAAAACACAGCCGATCGGCAGCCGATACCGATCTGCAAGATTGGCTCGGGACATCCCTTGGGGCATGGGCCAAATAAAATTTTAAACATTTTGGGTCCACATCAGGAAAAAAGTGCCATTTTTTTCCTTTCTCTTCTCTTTTTTTGTCAAGATTACAAGATTTACAGTCCTTTCACTGACATTTTTGTAATATTTGTATCTTTATCCAACAGATATGTGAAACATGCGCCAATTAGAGTGAAAATTCAATGTTAATCTTGCAAGATTTGTCCATTTTTCTTTCTTTCTCAGTGTATAATGCAGGATTTTTAACAGAATTCAGGATAATTCAGAATAAGATGGCAGTGAAACTCTTCTTACCTCCACCAAAAGCATTCATTTCCATTTAAAAAGGGGAAATAACACTTTTTAGCCAATAATGTATTGGTAACGACAATGACATGAACAAGAGGTGGCACTACATGCAAAGTTGTACAATTTGCTGCTTATCCACGTTACATTGTTGGACTTTGGTGGAGGACTACGTGGATGCCATTCAAGTTCATCCCATAAGAAGCTTCCATCTCCTCCCAGATAAAAAAAGGAAAAAGAAATACTGTAAATGCATGCTCTTTTTTATGGCGTTATATGAATGCCTTGATCAAGTAGACCGAGTGGCCTCAGTCTGGCATTGCGAGTGGTGAGAGAACACACACACAGGAGAAGAGCAGACTGGGAGCTCTTGAGTCACAGAGAGACTTTATTAAAAGCTTCTAGTGCAAAAAACACAACAAAGACCAGAGGTTGGCGTTTGAAGCTCTTTCTCCCCTTTTATAGCAGACGCATATTCCCATTTCTGACCTCGCTGCACCCGCTCAACTTTCGACCCTCTTGCTTCCGATACCTGACTTGTTGTTTTTGTCAATCAAAGGATGAGACGTATCCTGGTGTGTTTCTTCCCGGGATGAAAGCTTTAATGGTGACGTCTGTAGCCTTTGTATTACACAAATAGTGAGTTGCAGTCACAGATCGCTTGCTTTTCATGTTCACACCAACTGACTGGAGGAGATGCCCGGACAGAACTTGATAGAAACCGCAGAAGAGAAATGTGGTCAGAGAAAATTCGTTAAAAACGGCGTGGCTTCGATGAGGTTTTTTGTTTTTGCAGCGCTATCAGGGTCAAATATAAGTAAAATATCACCCAGCAGAGACCAGACCACCACCAAGACTGAGATGTTAAGTGGCAGTTGCGTTCCATGCCTACCACTGAACACACGGTAAAAATCTGCGAATAATCGATACGCCCATTAAAATATCTACTACTCTAAATGCATGTGCCTTAGTCATTAGTTCTTCATTAGTTCCTTAGTAACTACTCTAAATGCATGTTACTTAGTCATTAGTTCTTCATTAGTTCCTCAGTAACTACTCTAAATGCATGTGCCTTAGTCATTAGTTCTTCATTAGTTCCTCAGTAACTACTCTAAATGCATGTTACTTAGTCATTAGTTCTTCATTAGTTCCTCAGTAACTACTGTATTTTGTGTAACTTGTAAACTGAGAACTAATGTGAAGTGATCGTTGAACAGATGGAATTGGAGTCAAAGTTTACAAGTTATAGAAGTTGGGCTTTTGCCTCACAGCAATTCTGGTGCATTCAAGGACTGTTGGACAAAGTGCAAAATCTGAATGGTTGACAAAAACATCAGTGAAACATAAAAAATGTGTTTTTTTCATATGTATGCTGCACATTTTAGCTGTAATATCACACATTTAAAAAATGATTATCGACTTCAGGCGAATTAGAAGTGTTTTTTGCAGAAAATAAAAATACATTTTTTTTACAAACCAAAAACACAAAACCTGCAAATTTGCAGGGAATGCTGAATGGTGAATGTGTGGGTATCCATTGTATCGTGATTGTGAGGGGTGGCTTTGTTGATATCATAGTGCAGGAGTATTTTTCCACTGAGGGCCACATACTAAACAAATGTGGGGGGCCATGTCGATATTTTTAATTTAGAAATAATTGCTAATACCAATCCTATATGCCAAGAAGGTGACGAAAAACCAGCCTACGTATAATCTTTTTGTTATTAGCATCAACATTTGTACTTTTCCTCCATACATTATGTCTCAGGTGGCTCCCCCAAGCTGCACTTTGAACACCCCTGTCAAAGTGACTAAATAGAAACGATAGAAACGGAATTCCTGTGCATGCATCTTTAACCAGATCCTCGCCAAAATCCAGTAGCACTTCAAGACCTTTTGCTGTGCTGCATTAGCTTTAATTAATGGATCTGTGGTTATCATCACATTTCATCCGTCTGGTGACATAACAAAAAAAGCAAACGCAGAAAAAAAGGAAAGTAGAGGTTTTTTTTTTGCCCATTTTCCTTTTCACTACCTTTTTTCACTACTTTTCACCTTGGTATCAAAAATAGTGTGTCCATTATTTATTGTTTTTTGGCGTCGTTTCGGATCTTGGGAAATAACCCCACAAACAGCGGGCATCTGTTGTATTACAAGAATACTCTTTCTTGAGAATCAAAATATTGCAACTTTTCTCTTGAAATAAGACTTTATTCTCGTAACATCTCGAAACGCCGATCTCATGTTTTTGCAACTTTGATAACTGTATGCCTTTTTTATGTAAAATGACAGCTCTGTTCTTCTTCGATTATGCCTTGATTTTTGTTGTTATAACCTTTTATGTAGTAAAAACACTATTTTAATCTTTTAACATGATGGGGTTTGTATTGCAATATACTGTGCATTAACAAATGTAATTTCTTTTCTTTATTGTAATTGTACTACTTTTTGTGTTACTACTTTCTGTGTCACACTTTTCAGCTACACAGGTCAGGTTCTTCTATGTCTTCCCTATTAGTGTTTTGGTTTTGTGCTGACTCCACTCTTGTTTCAGATGCTGACTCGTCCTGAGTTGTGCAGAGCATACTACTCCTGCAGCTGACCCTCATCGGTTCTATTCTTCATTACCGCCAGCCCAGCTGGAGTATTGCTATTGTTGTCCACCAGTTCATGTGCTTGAGTGTTTGTTAACACTTTCTTTTTGTCTTCAGTCTACTGCAGTCTGCTTCACCACCCCAACCTTTCCGGGCACCCGATCCTTTTCCAGGAGCCCTTCCAACTCAGGTGGTAACTTCTTCTCTCTGTGGTTTGTCGAGCAAGTCTTTAATTTCCCCCCTTTTTTTAAGTTAGCACCATCGCCTTAAGTTCCTGTCTGATTCTCTTTTTTGCGTTCTTTTGGATTAAAAGACTCCTAAAAAGTGTCTGCATCCTGGGACCAACACATGCTATCTAACAGGCTGACAATTTAATTAAATTTTTTTTTTTGTAATACATACAGTATACTACTTTATTGTCTTAAAATGAACTGTATTTTTTTCTAATTTTACACCTATATTATTGATGTGTTTTTTTTGTTTTTGTAATATTGTGACTTTTTCTTGTGATGTTATTTTTGTAATATTCCGACTTTTTTCCTCGTAATCTTGCAGTTTTATTTTTTCTTAACATTACTTATTGTATGACTTTCTCGTGCACTCCACATCATTTTTAAAGTGCAAAAACATACTATTTATTACATTTTGCAAATACATCTCTCTCTGATTGCAGCCCAGCTATAACCAGAGCATTTCTGGTAGACAGAAGCTTTTCTCATTTGCCTTCCTGTAAGCCTCCATCACATTCCTCCTCCATCCTATCCAATCCTTCCACCATTTTTGCACCTTCTTTCTCCCTTCCTTCCTCACACCCTCCCCCCAGTTGCCTTCAACTGTGAAATGAGAGCGCAATGACTCGACTTTGAGTGCAGAGAGGATGACCGCGATTGCTCTGTCACAGGAGAATGAGCTCAACGGACATGTCCGACCCTGCCCCCAAATCCCTCCTCTGTACGTACACACACATAGACCGCAAAAAGATGCTTCCATCATGGACTGCTTGATTATTGATCCAAAAGCCATCCAGTGGAGAGCGCTGCGGTAAAACTGCAACTTGCTAATGAATAAAGAATAATCATGGTGTAGGCATTACCCACACGCCCGTGTGCTAAAATCATTCATGGTGATGCATACGGGAAACATCCAAATGAATTTACCCTGATGACAAACAAAACAGCGCATCCCCAGCTGAAGCAGTAACAAATAATTTATCAATTAAAAGTGCTGACACCACAAAGTCCGGGTGTGAGGATAACGAGAAACTGTCCTTTCGTGGTGTTGTCGGCCTCACACCGCCTGTGGCATCCGTGGAGGTGATCGGTGTGCCAACTCCTGGTCCCAAAATGAATTACTTGTACTTCACTGTACATTCTTTGTGATCTTTCGTCAATATTTAATATTATTTAATATTATCCTAGGCTTTCCCCAGTCGAGTGTGTGAAAGTGACAATGATGGACTTGTGTGAATTATTTATACACATATAAAAATTTAAATGTGGCAACATGGCCAACGTTGCAACGCTCTGTCCGTCTCTTATTCTTGCGGTGAAAGTCCTTCAATAAGATCTAATGTGCCATTTATTCCCCAGAAAAGCTCCTCTTTCGATTGACAGCCCGGTGGTATTTGTGTCTCGGTGTGCACGCGGTCTGCATGAGCGAGCGTGCCGGAGAAAGACTAATTGGTCCGGGCCAAACTATGAATTATGAAGCACTTCAGGTCAGCCTCTTTCATTGAGTCACCGCTGATAGCGTTCACACATGCGACATCGTGTTCTACAAAACCAAACGTGCAGCAATTGATCAGACGCACTTTGAGCCAACCCTGAGACTTAGGAGGACCGTGTTCCATTTTTCAATGTGTTGACCTTGAAGGGCAGGACCTCATCTGGCGTTTTGTTGAAAACAACTGGCAAACACGCTATTCTACTTGGAATTTTCTTCCTATTAGGGCCACACAAAAGAAAACAATAGCATCCATCCACCCATCCATTTTCTTCCGCTTATCCGAGGTCGGGTCGGGGGGGCAGCAGCCTAAGCAGGGAAGCCCAGACTTCCCTCTCCCCGGCCAATTCGTCCAGCTACCGAGGCGTTCCCGGGCCAGCTGAGAGACATAGTCTCTCCAATGTGTCCTGGGTCTTCCCCGAGGCCTCCTACCGATCGGACGTGCCCTGGACACCTCCCCAGGAAGGCGTTCGGGAGGCATCCTAACCAGATGCCCGAGCTACCTCATCTGGCTCCTCTCAAAGCGGAGGAGCAGCGGTTCTACTCCGAGTCTCTCCCGGAGGACAGTCCCTCTCACCCTATCTCTAAGGGAGAGCCCAGCCACCCTGCGCAGGAACCTCATTTGTCCGCTTGTCCTTTCGGTCGCTACCCAAAGATCATGACCACAGGTGAGAGTAGTCGAGCGTAAATACAACAAACATTACATCCGCCTGCATATCGGTGGGTTTATTTTCCCAGATGTGAATTGTAAATATCTTTGTCATTTTCGTTCGGTAACTTAAATAGAAAGTGGCTTGATGGCGCTATCTGCAGGGCAAAAGCAGAGGGTGCCGACGTCTGACCAGACAGCATCAAACTTCTTTGGACCTTTGTTCATCTATGTTCATGTCTCACAAGAGGATTGTTTCTCTCTTCTGTGCGTTTTAAAGATATATAAAAAGAGACGGCTCATTACTGCACGTATGGGGCGTGCTTATTTCGCCGATAGCGTCCAAAGAGCGCCAACGACACTTCATTTGCATTTAACGCGCCCTGCATGTTCACCAAGCTTTGACACTTAGCGACTAGCTTCCCCACCGACTCCCCTGTAGCGTGTCAGCGTCGCTGCAGCCCCCGGGCCTTGGCTTTCGCACCCCCCTGACCTAACATTATCGTGTCTTTGCAGCGTGTCCCCGATACTCCTTCATAGAAACCCGTCCGTTACTGTTACTCTCATGCAGAACCAGCACATCAAAATCCTGGCAACTTTCCCAGCCCCTTTCTCTCGTCTTAATCTTGTGAGGAGAATACAACCGGTGTGACGCGCGCACGCGCACGCACGCACATGCAAGCCGACGGTATAGAAATCATGTCAGAAAACTGCAGAGGAGTGAAAATGCAGAAGAGCGACTCAAGGCGAAGATAAAGCAGCACAAAAGCAGACGGGGCATTGGGGACGGAGATGCAAAGCGATGCCGGATTAACGTGATCCAAAAAAGAGGATGGAGTGAGGAATGAGGTGCTTTATCATTCCCATTTACACATACTGGGATGCAGCTGTGCACAGCGTCCATGTGCCGGACGCTCGTACTGCACATGTGTGCGTGGCCACGAGATGACATAATTGTGTGCCCACACGAGATCAAAACATTTCATTTTAAGTATACTGAAATGGCTTTTTGTGTGTATAAGAGTAAACGTACGCCTGCAGTTGCTCTAAATAGGACAACAATGGCGCCTCTACGGCCTTCGGAGGATGCTGCTGCTGCCAATGTTTTGCTGTCCAAAACACTTCTGTCAATGGTGGTGTTTGGCAGACCCGATCGGACCTCACTAAGCATGAACAATTCTTTCTCAAACATGTTGTTTTGGAAATGTTCGCATGGCAAGAAGATTGGGATTACATTTGACTGAGCCTGCACATCCCAAGCGTCCCTGTATATATGCGTATACTGTATGTATACATGTCTTATACATGTCTTATATGTTGTGCTGTTTATATACGTCTGTCTTGTGCTACCAACATTTCAAAGCAGAATTCACCAAGCGCTGGATTGTTCAGCCACTAATAGGGAACATGAGCCGGGATTAGACTGAGACAGGTTAGTTTTATCCTACTTGTAATTACTTAACTACTGTCGTGGAAGGGCAGTATTAATAAATAATGGTAATGGTCATTTGGATAAAGGACGTTCGTTTCATATGCAAGAAGTGTTGCTTACAAATGTGAAATAAAAGACTGAAAAGTAATGCTGCTTCGCTAGCAGTCCACGTTTTTCCGCCAATCGCCATGTTTGTTAATGAAGCCGCCGACGGAAATGATGTCATTGACGCTTCTGCTAAAAAAGCCTTAACAAAGATGTGGACTCCGGTCACACGACTTGCACTCGAGTCAGACCCGAGTCACAAGTTTGATGACTTTGGACCCGACTTGACGAAATAATCAATGACTTGCAACTCATTTTGGACTTGAGTGACTGGGAATTGAACCTGGTGACTTGAAAATACTTGAGACTTTCAGTCAACACGTTGAGTAAAATGTATTGTTAGTATGTCACTCCCAGCATGACAACACATTTTCCATGAAAGTCCAGTCAGGGTTAAGGACAAACACCAAGTGTGTGGATTGCATTTCTGTGCACCGACTAAATGCTTTGCCAGCACTTTTTTCTGTGACTACACCAGTCTTATTTTATTTCAAAAAGAAAAATTCAAAAAGCATTGATTTTATTTGTCAAATATAATATACTGTTACAAGTTAAAATGGCATTTTATTCAGGAAACACTAAACAGTGCATACTTGTAGCTCACAAATGTTAAGTTGAAAGCTTCAGACTTGACTCGACCTGTCTTGACTTGAGACTTGACTCAAGACTTACTTGACTTACTTGAATTGCTCCCACCGGTGGTGCTTTAGCATGTGATAGAATGTTTTCATTATGCAAACATCATTTTGAATTATTTCCGACACATGCTGGCCAAGGAAAATAAGATCAACAATAACATTTTTGAACCTCTGTCTATGTTTAAAAATATATGTTTTATAGTCATATACTGTGCCAAAAGAATGAAACCTATTATTTATTAATTTAGTAGACTAATATGGCCTTGAGGGATCTGAGGTCAAATTCCTCTTTTTCCGCAGCTCTTCAAGTTGTAGATGGAAGCTAACCTTGTATGCAAGAAGCGAGGGAGGCAGCTGAGGCCAAATTGTTTGAATTGGTGGTCTGATTGGTTCAATTTTGGTTTAGTGCACAGTTCCACCCAAAACAAGAACCCAGCAGGAAAACATGCACATGTTGAATTCTGTCTGACACATGCTGGCCAAGGCATATGAGATCAAAAATGTACATTTCAAAGTCAAATCACATTTTTGAGCCAGTCTTACTAGTATTTGCATATCAAACCAAGGTGCCTTCTGATTTTGAACTTAGTGGCCTAGTGTGGCCCGAGGTTTGCAGTGTTCATGGTTCTAATATGTTTCTTAAATTTCCAGGAAAGCTAAGCATTAGACGTGGATCATCTCTTTCAAAGTGGGGTCCGAGTACGCAGCCATGTGGAATCCCTTGCTGCTACTGTATCTTTCAGTGTGTGTGCTGATATTGTCCTGAAAGGGTTCACATCAATGCTCACTGCAAAGGCACTCCTGCTCTTTTATTCTCTTATGTGACGCATTAAGGTCTTCCCACTAGCCATCGAGCCACCACTGCAAAGGACATTCTTTTGCTCACCGCACTGCTAATAAATAGCAATTGTAAGCTCTCATCAAATAATTCACCAATCAACTAACCCCATAATTAACAACCTACTATCACATACATAGCCAACCAACTCATGTCATAGTTAACAAAATAATTACCAAACAATTAACCGCACTGCCAAACGACTGAATAACTAACCAATCAGCTATCAAGTACAAACTCCAAACAAGAAAACAAACCCAAACGGTACCAACCGAACAACCACCCACTTTATTAACCGCGCTACCGACCACGCTACCAGCCGGGAACACTAAGCAACCATCCATCCATCCATCCATTTTCTACACCGCTTATCCTCATTAGGGTCACGGGGGATGCTGGAGCCTATCCCAGCAGACTTTGGGCGAGAGGCGGGGTACACCCTGGACTGGTCGCCAGTCAATCGCAGGGCACATATAGACAAACAATCACTCACATTCACACTCTAATGGACAATTTTAGAGCGGCCAATGAAGCTAACATGCATGTTTTTGGATGGTGGGAGGAAACCGGAGTACCCGGAGAAAACCCACACACGCACGGGGAGACCATGCAAACTCCACACAGAGATGCCCAACGGAGATTTGAACCCGGGTCTTCCAGATCTCCTGACTGTGTGGCCAATGTGCTAACCACTCAGTCACCGTGCGGCCCCACTAAGCAACCAAATAACTAAATACAGTGGACCCTTTACTTACAAAAACCTTAGTACTGTATATGAAAAGGTCATCATATGAATTGGGCTTTGAAGGAATTTCCGTCCCCATTAAGCAACAAAATATTCAAAACACGCAAGCAAAAAACGAAAGAGCCTCCCAAAAGCAGTCCTTCCAGAATTCATTTCGTAGCTTATCTTGTGATGTTTGAATGTTCTGCACCGCCACGCAAGCTGCCCTCCCTCGGGGCGTTAATGCACCAGAGAAATGGATGCCAACAGCCGTAAAACCGAAGAAGAAGAAGAAGAAACTGCCCTCTCATTGGTTATCTCGATTATCTCCCATCATCCTCTTCCTCCCAGAATCCCCAACTATGCTACGTCACACGTCCCTTTGCTCTCAACAGCATAACAAAAAGCTTGTGTCCATTGTTAAAAATTTATTTTTAAAACATATGCCTAACTTAAAGTTAAAGTGTCATTATTCGTGACAACGTTCATTATTATTTGTCATTGTTTTTACTATGTTCTCATTGTTGTTTTATGTACATGTAAATAATTCATTCATGTTTATTTTGGGTGTGTACAGTATTTACACTTTATATAACTGTTTTTGGGGGGCTGGAACAAATTACATCATTCATAGGGTAAACCTTGTCTAATAATGTGAAAATGTTAAGATACGGAAGACCCTACTGAATGAAATCATTTTGTATCTCGAGGTTCCATTGTAATTAATTACCCAAGCAACTATAAAATAATCCAACACACAGCCAAAAAACCAACCAATTGAGTGATTACCCAAACAACCAACCAAGAAAAACCAAAACTGGCCAACCAAACAAACACCCAACATATCAACCAGCAACAACTAACCACTACCCACATCATTAACTCCTCAACAAATCAAGCCAACTGCTAACTATGTGATTAACCAAACTGTCCACACAAATAACCCAAACAACTAGTTCACCAAACAACCTGCCACAGGGGGGAACAAGACGTCCAAGCCACTCTCAAGTCAAGACAAGACAAGTCGAGTATACATAAGCCCTGTTTAGTGTCTCTTATCCAAAATGCCATTTTAACAATTTAACAATTGATTACGTTTGACTGCATTTTGCCGTGCGATTGGCTGGCGACCGGCCCAAGGTGTACCCCGCCTCTCGTCCGAGGTCACCTAGGATTGGCTCTAGCATACCCCGTGACCCCAGTGAGGATAAGCAGCACAGAAAATGGAAAGGTGAATGCATTTTGAATTTTGAAAATAAAATAAGACCAGTGTGACAAGACGTAGTCACAAAAAAGAGTGCTGACAACGCATTCATTTACATGATCCGCACTTTCGTTGTTGGTTCTTCAACCCGATTGGACATAGTAGATGTATTGATTGAAACTGCTTCAAAGGGAAATTGGTTGTCTTCCTGGAAATCACATAATAACGATGACGTGAGTGGAATACTTTGAATGGGGGCACATTTTCCTCAACATATTCACTGAAAAGTTCAAGTATTTTCAAGTATTCAGACTAAAGTCCGAGTTGGGTCATTGATGTCAAAACCCAAGCATAGTTGCAAGTCATTGATGATATTGTCAAGTCAAATGACATGATACGTGATTAACTAACCAACCAAACCACTAGTCAAGTAATTAGCAAAACAGCCACTCCATGAACCAAACCAGTAACCGACCATACAACTAAACAATAACCAAAAGTCCAAACTAACCGAAGTCCTCGGGAGATCAACAAACCAGGAACACAACCAAACTAGCAACAAAACTAACCAAACAGTTAATATTTTTAGCCAACCAACTAATAAGTGCATTGTGTTGCAAAATGTTTGCGTTTATGATTGTATATTTTACACACAGCTGCATGGCATCACATTGGCGGCTGTTTGTCATGCTTGTGGCGTCTTATGTTGTTCAAGTTATGTAAAATATGTATAGAGATATGCGTGCTTTGCTCAGTGGGACATGAGCTTGTTTGGAGGAGCACAAACATTACGGAGGAGCGATAACGCTGGTGCACAGCGGGCATGGTGGATGGAGTTGCAGCGCAGCATGTGACATGGCGTACTGTGTGCTTCTGCAGGAATGACCTGCTGTACGTACGTGGGATTGCATGTGCACCCAAAAAATGCGACTTAAACACCAAGGTGCAGCAGGATTAGCGCAGAGCACCTGCCCACCCGCCGTAGCGGTGGGATAATAAAACCTTGTTGGCAATCCCAGCTCTGTTCCCGTGTAATAATTAGATTTTGCCTATGTTGCTATATGGAGGAGGTTCTATGCATTAATCATTAATCACATGCAGCTTCTTACTGTAGGGTGCCGTGTGTGTTATGAAGACAAACAGAATATGAAATATGAAGCCACATCCTCGTGTTCTGATGGACTGACAAAGACACTAGATGATAAACCTAGCAACTAGCAATTCCACACATTTTGGGAGTAAACGTTTATGATGACATGCAAAACATCTCATAAGTCAAGCGACCCAAGTGGAATGCAGGAAAACATCCCGAGCAATCACGTGAGCCGTCCAGGACTTTTATTTGCCCACAGTGTCAGTTCTGGATCCATTGCTTACCGTATGTTTTCAGGAGTAGTAAACAGCATATCATGCACTGTCAGGACAAAATTTGTTTATTTCTGTGACATTAAACCTCAAACATGACAGTAGACTTAATAACTATCTAAGGCAAGGCAAGTTTATTATAGAGCACAATTCCTTCACAAGGTAATTCAAAGTTCTTTACAGAAAAGAAGGCGCAAAATCACTTCATTGTAAAATCATGACATAAAATTCCATTTAAAAAATGAAGAGTTTAGATGCAGCCTGTTTTCGGCCTGGATTTGAACACTGCCAAAGTTGCGTATTGCCGCACATCTTCTGGAAGACCTTTCCAGATTTAGGCAGCATAAAACTAACACTCAGCCTCACCGTGTTTTGTACTGACTCTGGGCAACCGCAGGAGACCACTTCCTGAGCTTCTTTGAGCCCGAGATGGTTCATATATCTCTAACATGACAGAGACCGTGAAAAGACTTGTACACAAGCAGAGCTGTTTTAAAGTCTATTCTCTGAGTGACAGGCAGTCAGTGCAGAGACCTGGCTACTGGCCTAATATGCTCATGTTTCTTAGTTCTAGTCAGGACTCGAGCAGCAGCATTTTGGACACATTGCAACTTAGGAATTATCCGGCCTAAAAGAAGCATTTACAGATTGAACAATAGGGATCCCAGGATTGACCCTTGGGGAGCCCCACGCAGGTCCTTTTGTGTGCCTTTTCCTTTAATCGGATCTTCTCTTTGCTAGAAGATTTCAATTTCTCAATGAGGCTCAGTCTTTTGGACTCACAGACGATGGATAGCCGACTGAATTTGTTCATCCTCCTGTCGATGTTTGGGAGAAGTTCACTGATGAACGTTGGTATTGCCGCTTTATCAAGACCCTCAAGTAGTTCATTAAAGTTTTAAGGTTTCAGACCGCTATTTTTTGACATCCACTACACTCAAACGAACATTAAGATGGTTTACCCATTGGTGTTTTGCCAGTTCCTAACGTATCAGTTTTGTGACGTCAGAGCCAGTGGAGAGCTGGGAGTGGCTATTCTGTTTATGTAGTGTTAAATAGGACTTTGTCACAGAGCACCAGAGCACCAGAGCATCTTTGACCTTGACACTTGACACAGGTTTTCTGTCTGTCTACTGCTTTGTGCTGACATCCCGGTTCTTTCTTTGTTATAAACAGTCACATTTGCCTCAACGTGTGGTAAAAATCTGGTTGTTAGTTTATTTTCTTTATTACATCTTCATAGATACCAGCGTTTTCTTGGTTTTTGCTTGGCACCGAGTCCATTACAAATGTCTTTACAGAGTCTTGGAAAAGCCACCGTATTGTTTAGGTTGTACGTAACCGTTTTTTCACCTGTTCCTTTGGAGGTAAATGTGGTCATATTACCGATGGATTCCACTGGGAGCATTTTATGAAGTCCAATTTTGGTTTCTAAGGCAAATCAAGCATCCGTGCTTGTAGTGCAGATATTTCTTGCTGATATATCCGACACTTTTACAAGGAGACTTTGGATTATTCCTTCGGGCATGTTGAGAAAGTTGTAGTTGCTGACTTGTCAGATATTTTGGAAAAATGAAAGAATGACTCAAAAAGTGTCAGCCCTGCGATTGACTGGCGACCAGTCCGGGATGTACCCCGCCTCTCGCCCAAAGTCAGCTGGGATAGGCATAATGAAGATAAGTGGTATAGAAAATGAATAAAAGAGTCAAAAAGTCTCGGTTCACTTAAGAGAAAAGAAATGAAATCAAGACTTGGGGAATAAAAGTGGAATGATTTCAAAGCGGCAAGCAGCAGAAGCAAGCACAGACACTTCTCCATAGTTTGATCATGTCATTTAAAAAAAAAAAAGATAACATCCTTGTGAGGTCCTTGTAGAAGTACGCTCGTTGCAAACAGAAATCATGCATGCACGATCAGGAATAAATACGATGATTTCTGTGAAGGGAAAGGAAGTCTTAAGCCAGCACACTTTAATCTACTCCTTTCAGAGTTCCATCACGCCCACAAAATCTTCCGTCTTTTCGGATAACAGTGGAAGATTTAGTGAAGAATAACAACAAGTTGCACAAACATTTGCCATCATGCAAACCTGAGTGTTAAAAAGTAGGATATCTGTTTTTGTTAACATGACACCTCAGTTTTCTCATGGAAAGTTCTTGCAGGGCTAAAATGTGACATTAAAAACCCAACATCGTCTCCAAGTGACGAAGGTGGCTTTTACAATGAACAGTTGCGTCGATGAAAGCCAATGCTTTGCTGTTCTCTGTGGCTAAGCACCATCCAAATTAATACCGGGTGTGGGAGCCGGGGGTTTTAGGAGAACGCAGCGTGCGTCAAGCAGGCGGCAGGAGGCCAGCGCCGGAGCGCCGCCAGCATGAAGGCTGCGGTCGACAAGGTCATCACCTCCAGAGAGAAACAATGCTGAGAGACAGAGAGAAACTGAAGCTGGGGCTTGCATGACAATGGAGAAAACGCTGGCAAACGCCGCAGCCTGCTGTCAAAGCCGCAACGGCGCTTTTATGCTTTTGGCAAAGTACGTCCTGACGGTTGTCTCATATCTTTTCAAGTAGTCACCGTGTGAGCCTTACTGGCTGTACTATACCTTACTGTTGTAGTAGAAAGCATTTCTAACCTAATATACTGTAGTGCCTAAACTATCTGCCTTCCTTTTGCTTGCAGCCGCCTGACCTCTAAAAAATGCCAGCAATGTTGCATCCTTGAATTATTTCCGCCGACAGCAGTCAGCAGTTTCTCGTTGCCACATTTCTCTTTTTATTTCTTTTTATCCTGTGTTTTTGTAGTACAGAATATCATTATTATATTTGGTAATAAGCCTTAATAGGTAGTAAAGATTAGGGTTAAGGGTTAGGCACTGTTCCCATTTTAGATACAACTTCTGCATAGAAGCATTGGTAATAAGTTTATAATAGCAGGATTTGTTAGATTGGATGATTTATGCATTAACTAAACATTTATATAGCATTATTAATGCAAATCAGCATTTTTTAATCGTATTAATATAATAAGAGACACAAAGAAGAAACAGCTTCTTCAGGGGTGTTAAACTTTTGGCAACCCATCATTGAACTGGATGAACAAAACTAAAATAAAATCATCCAATCCAATCCCATCAGTAATCTAACAGTTGAAAAAGTCAAATAAATAATAAATAATAAATACAATCAAGTATAACAATTACTCATTTTAGAGGAGATAAAATATCTGTCGTTTTATTATGCGTACTATTACCAAATGTATCTTTGTACATAAAATATAATATTAAATACATGGAAAATATATTCATTCATTCATTTTCTATGCCGCTTATCCTCATTAGGGTTGCGGGTTGAAATTATATTTTACCTTTTAAATATAATATACTGTAACACACTATAATATTTGTAATTCTTTTTGTGTCTAATTTGTGTTTCATTTAGTGTTGTTATTCATTGTAAACATGTTTTGTTTGATTAATTTTGTGTTTTATTGTTTTGTTAATTAATGCCAATTATAATGGCAAATTTAATGAAGATAATCTTGTAATTCTTATTTATATTGAATCTATATTGAACTCTGCTGATAATAGTTCTATGGTTTTTTTGGTAGATGTGTGTACTGAAATGTGTTTCATTTGAATATGTTATTATTTTCTGTGGAAAGAAAATAATATCATCAAATGTTACACCTCCGTTGACAGCCCACTCTTTTATAGGCGTGCATTTTGTCATTGATGTGTGCTCATTTTTGCTCATATTCGGTATCAAATGATGTTGATGAGAGGGCTGACAAGTTCCATTTCTGTCCAGCAGGAGGCGTGTTGCATTCAAAGTGAGAGAGCTGTGCTGAGCCTGCTGTCACTCAATCATTCAGGTTGCCTGGCCTGTGTGCACAAGCTGTCCATAGACTTGTTCTCCAGGTGCCTCCTTTGCTTTTTGTTGTTTGCCTCCACCCTTTGCGTGGTTGCAAGGAGACCTTGTCTTTGGAGCCTTTTTTCCTATAAAAACCCATCAGAGTACACCAGCAGAAGCCCACCATCTTTTCGCTTGCTTATCAAACAGCCTGAGCGTGCACGACAGCTAGTGTGGGTTTCCGAGGTGAAAACCATACTGACATTTTTGATCGCTACCTGCAACGGGTTTGTGCAATGTGAGGCTTTGTTTTTATCGCCAGTGGCTGGTAAAGTTGGGCAGAAACTAGCAAACCAGTTTCCATGTCATTAATTGTCTCGCAAGTGAAAAAAGAAGTGAACCACGGCAAAAAGCAAGACAATCACTCTGGTAGAATTATGCAACAATCAATCTCTGGGAAACTGTGTAGCGAGGTGAGTCGAGTTTTACATTTTGGTGCAAATCTGGATAGAGGCCATTATTGTGGACATTTGTTTAGACTTGCCATCACAGACTACTTGCATCGGGGCCATGTGATGAAATAACCCCCAAGAGCAGGCAGATAAAAGTTTTCTGGTTGTGGAAAGTTGTAATACTAATCACCGCCACCTATGGGACTGGGGGAACTGGTTCTTTTTCATTATTTGAAGTAGCACATTTGTATTGTTGTTGCAGTCATCCCTCTATTTGGCTCAATTATTGGACCCTCGCTACATTGCCTTTTTTCTGAAATTAATTAATGAATTGTTGCTGTTTTGTGGTAGATTACCGTCTATTAGTAGTCAACAAACAAGTGCTATGTAATAGTCTTGTCTCTAGGCGGCCTCGTTGTCGTCATTTTGTCCCTTCTACCACGTCGGGGGTCACCAAATGTGGAGATGCAATCCACAACAAGGCAGGAGTCAAAGTAGGTGGCACCAATCAATACATTCTCCTCTCAAAACAACAATAAGAAACAACTCCTCAGCAACAGCTGAGTGGCTACAACAACCTCATGACCCGGGAATGGAAGTACACTTGGTGAACATGTCAACAATACTGTGGGTCACCACAATGTGTCAGTTCCACGGCAGGAGATGTGTGAGGTTACACATATTGGTATAGGTGTCGGTTCATATCGGAATAGGAAAGTAAGTGTTGGACAATATTGGATATTGGCAAAAAAGCCATTATGGGACATCCCTGTTTAATTTATTGACAATGACTAATAGGTGGGTAAAGGTGACTATAGGGGTCTTATTTCATGTACACAGGGCTCTAATAATGTTATATATTTCATGTTTTTTTCACTGTAATCATGAAAATATGTTAACATGCAATTACATATCACAAAAATTCACTTATTGCTATGAACAAGGGACGGCTCTATAATGTATTTTTATTACTATTTATTGCTGTAAATGCCTCAATTTTTTATACTAACATTATTAAGGGAAAAAAATGCATTTAAAAGTTCCTGGATCTGCGCCACAAGTAGGTTTAGCAGAAATTGTTGCTGCCACCTAGAGGACTGGAGGGGAACTGTATTTTAATGTAGTTAAATTGAATAATTGGAGTTACCATTTTGACCTTTCCTCATATAAAATGGATAATCATATCAGCAAACCTTGGGGAGCCAGCTTCACTAGCCCCGCCCTTTGCAGTTGGCAGCCAATCAGCGTTATTCGTATGCCCTTGGTCAAATTGAAATGTGTTTCTTAACAGTCAAACATGCGTCCCAGTCAATAATAACGCTGTAGCGGTTGATTTGAACTTTTTTGCTGCACAATCGTTTAACAAAGTTTTGTTAAACATGACAATGACGGGGGGCGCAGTGCTACCACGAACACATTTTGTCCAACATGACAATAAAACAAATTCTTGAGCAGTGGATAAGTAATGCAAATTACATCACGAGTAAGTTGCAGGCCAGAAATGTACAATGTGAAAAAACGCTCCTAAAAGGTGTTTCCTTCCACTAAAACCATCTCCTAAATCTTCTCCGCTCAGTCAAATGAATGAAAACGATATTGATTGTACATTCGGTCAGTGGACGCTGGGGTTGCCTTCAATCCTCGTAGCTGGCGACCTTGAACGGACACATAAAAATATGGAGCTGTGGATGCTTCACTGACTCCGCTGAAGTTTGCAGACTGTAAATGTCCTCACATGGAAGCAGGCTGTATGTCGTTAAGCTTTAACGTTCGCTTGCTGCTCGCCTCCGTTCGTCAATGGTGTCAGACAAAAGATGAAATGGGCCAGAGCGGCTCTGACACTAAACACCATCATTCAAAAAAACCTTTTTTTTCTCCCAACCCTCGTAAAATATAATGTTTTATCGTCAACACAAAGAAAATCAGAAGTAGTTATTTAGGAACACAGTTTCTTTCTATTGCATTGGGAAATGCAATAAGGGACCTTTGGGATCTGTTGCATTGGGAAATGCAATAGATCCCAAAGGTCCCTTATCCCAAAGGAAATCATGCAAAAAGAAATATTTTGTTCCACGGTCAAGTTTTGGCCACCATAGGAAATCTGGCGTTTATTTATACAGCATAAGTGCGACTGTAAAGGCCATATAGACCATGGCATTCCCAACGTTTTCCAATGAGGGCTGCATATTTGATCATTTGAAGGTATGGTCGGTGGCCCACTTCGATATTCTTCTCATTTATTGACGTCATTAAGATGCTAATATTTTTAAAAACTAAAGAAAAACACCCTGCACAATTTGTGTTGCAAGCTTGTGTATCTTGGGGAAAATGTGTGTGTTTTAGGGCTCTAAAAGCTGTTCACGGGGACGATTGCTCTAAGACTGTAAGGGAAGTTCAGTCTTTAATGTCTCCAAAAAGTGGTCAAATAGGTAGTGCTGTGTGTACATTTCATTGACTAAATATGCGCTAGGATACCTTCATCTTTCGTTCAGAATCACCTACTTATCACTGTCATGACTTCCTTCTCATTTGTCCCCACAGAACCACAGCGTTTTTGGACAGACATTTGGCATATACTGACTTCGATTAGGAAGCGTAGAGTGACTTGTTTTCTGTGGCGTTAAACTGGACGGTCTTTGGAGAAATGCTGGGATTTGTCCCGCCTATTGGACGCCGAGCATCTCTGGGGGTCTGCGGGGCAGTGGGTTGGCTCGGTTGCTCGGCTTCTGCACGGTGACCGGATGATCTGACTGAGGCGGAATCCCTTTTTGATTGACACTAAAATGAGCGAATCTGCGATTTTGAAGTACAAACATCCACACAAGCATTTTCCAAGTTTGTCTTTCCAATTGTTTTGAAATGCTGATTCCCAGCAATTAGCTACGGGCCACAAGAAGACTCTGGGTTGCACTTGGGACACCAGTGTTGTTTGCATTTGACTGTGTATGCACTATATGTATGTCTGTTTATGCACCATACCTGGCACGAATCCCATCATTAATAACCTTGCATGCAGTGCATTTTAATGCGGGCCTCTGACTCGGAACAACTCTTCAAAGAGCCAAAGAGTGGCTTATTTCCATGGATGAACTTTGCTGAAGATCAGCATCTCTTGACTGAAATGAAATTGCGTCTCTGCGGACGACGAGTGCAAATGTCGAGACGATCTGAGGGGCCCTCGCGTGTCACTTGTGTATGTTTAACAAGTCATACTTGCCACAACCTCACGAGTCCTCATTTCTGTGTGAGCTGCAGAACCATCTTGTGAACTTAAATGCCCGAGGCTTCTGCTGGTCAACTGTTGTAGCCCGAAGCTGCTTGGCCCACCTGAATAAGGAATCATTCAGAGTGAATAATCAGAATCAAGTCAGTATTCGGGCCGCACTAGAAAGAATATTGTAAGAAGAAGTTTGGAGAAATAGTTATTTGGTTTGTTGCAAGTCTGCGATTGACTGGCGACCAATCCAGGGTGTACCCTGCCTCCTGCCCGAAGTCTGCTGGGATAGGCTCCAGCACACCTGCGACCCTAATGAGGATAAGCGGCATCGAAAATGGATGGAAAAAGTTACACAAATAATGTCATTTTAGTTTTATTTGAGTTTGAATCTCGGTTGGGCATCTCTATGTGGAGGTTGCATGTTCTTCCCGTGCATGCGTGGGTTCTCTCCGGGTTCTACGGTTTCCAAACAGGCATGTTGGGTTAGCTGGCGACTCTAAATTGTCCATGGGTATAAATGTGAGTGTGAATGGTTGTTTGTCTATATGTGCCCTGCCATTGACTGGCGACCAGTCCAGGGTGTACCCCGCCTCTTTCACAAAGTCAACTGGGATAGGCTCCAGCATACCCCGGCGACCCTAATGAGGACAAGCATCATAGAAAATGGATGGATGGATAGAGTTGAGTTAACATATAACAGTGGTTTTCAAACTGGGGCCCCCTAGGGGGCCTGCCGTTGTGACGGGGGGTGCAGGGCTACCACGAACTCTTTTCATTATAACCATAATTTTATCTCCAAATGGGGGGCGCTCCAAAAAAAGTCATTTTACAAGGAAAAGTCGTGATATTGCAAGAACAAAGTCATCATTCTTTTTGTGTTTCTTGTTGGACCCTCATTGGAAGCGTTTAGAGGCTGTTATTTCTGCAAAAGGAGGACCTGCTAAATATTGACGTCATTTTTTTGTCGGCGTGCCTAAATTATTGCACCTACCAAATTTTCTTTCAATAATTATTGCACGCTTTCAGTAAATCCTAAGAACCTTGTTTCACTTCGGACATATCAGTGTTTGTCTGCTGTACGATATCTTTAACTGACATTGCTGATCCAAGCAACTCAGGATTTATAAAGGAAAAGCTTGTACATTGCCAGGGGTGCCCAAACTTTTACATACCACTGTATATGAGGACTGTTTTCCCATACAGTTACACATGTTCCCCATATTACACCTTTATTCTCATAACATGTCATTCTCATACAACGCAATTTTCTTAATTACTATGACATTTTCATCCCTTAAGGCTTTTTATTATCATATCGCTTTGCGTTTAATTGGAACTGTTTCCTCCCATAAGTGGAACCATTTTTTTTTAATAGTATTGCACATTTTTATCATCTCTCATTACACTTGTTTTTCTAGTAATGCCCACTTTAGTCCTGCAGTGCTATGATATTATCATTTTGTGTTTCATGTGCACCTCGTGTCATAAACTCCCCACATGAGCCCTAAATGGTTTTGCCCTTGATGAAGCTCTCTTCAGCTATTTGCCTTTCAATGTCGTCATGGCCTGTGTTTGATGTCACGAGATAATTGCTCCTTTTTACAAACCAAAGGGGCCCACTTGATGCTCAGAGGGCCGAGCCGTGTCCATGGCGACAAGCTTGCTCATTTCACAACGCAAACGAGTGTTTATTGTACTCGGATGAGGACACGGGGAAACAAGGGAGAACAACATTCTTTCCTTTGTCCTTACTTTAGCATCCTTGCGGAACTTGAAAAATCCATATGCGATGGAAGTGTAGACTTTCAGGTGTCAGGTGTCCTGGTTTCAGTTTCAAGTCCTGTTGGTACAGTACAGATGAATAAAGAGATATTATCCGCGCGTCGACAGAATTTCAAAAGAACTGAGAACCACTGCTACAAGCGAACTTGGCGATTGCCTGGGTCCTCCGAACCAACAGGGGGCCCCGCAACTGCATGTTCAGCCTCATCTTAACTATCCCTTGCAAAAAAGCCCAACAAGGGCAAGGATGCACAGCGAGCAAACAAACCTGAAGTAATAATTGGGCAGCCGCCAGCGTTAAACAAAACATAAAGCAGGTCCAGCACAGGATATGGGCACGACAAAATAAAAGTCGTCATACGGAAAACGAGGAAAAACAGTCACAAGTCCAGTTTATTTCACGTTTGTTTGATTTTGTTGCATGACTTTATAAGTCACTGTTTCCTACTATTTTAATGCATTTTACTATTTCCTATAGTATTTTATCAGCAATTAATCACAATGACATATTTATTTGCACTCGCCATTTTATTGTCTTTAATGTCCAGACCTTTTTTTTTTCATTTACCTTTTTTTATCAGGTTAAAAACGTATTCAGATTAAAAGTCTGTTTTACTAGAGCAACCTGGGCCCAAGTGGCAGCAGCACAGCATAGAAAATGTAACATTTTTAGAAACGAATGACATGCAGGAAATGGTATTTATGTGCAGAAATGGAAGAGTGTACCACACAGGTAAATAAAACATTTACAACCACCAGGGCTTTTCTCCAAAACTTTTAACCCATAATTGAACATTTTCAGGGAGATCAGACATCTTACTCGCTCTGAAGCCTTACGGATATTTTGTGTTGGTTTTGGGGGGCATTCCTTTTAATTGCTAAATTTACACGCTTTGTTATTATTACTTTTATGAATGGTGTAAAACTAACATACATTTTAGTCTTGTTTTGTTTTCATTGTTGCACTTTAAAAAAGGATGATGGTGTGTTGTGTTTTCTGATTTACTGTAAGATTTTACTGTATGTGTTTTATTTATTGACATTTAAAGGATTATTGCTTTGCTTGTATTACATAGATTGATACTTTGTTAATCTCCAACAGAAATGTACATTTCAAGGGTTCAAGCTCTGTGGCAACTACAGAGGAATAAAGCTGATGAGCCCTACAATGAAGTTATGGGAAAGAGTAGTTGAAGCTAGACTAAGGGCAAACGTGAGCTTTTGTGAGCAGCAGTACGGTTTTATGCCAAAAAAGAGTACAACAGATGCAGTATTTGCTTTGAGGATGTTGATTGAAAAGTACAGGGAAGGTCAGAGGGAGCTGCATTGTGTTTTTGTAGATCTGGAGAAAGCTTATGACAGGGTGCCCAGACAGGAACTGTGGTATTGTATGAGGAAGTCTGGAGTGGCAGAGAAGTATGTTAGAGCGGTGCAGGACATGTACGAGGACTGTAAGACAGTAGTGAGGTGTGCTGCAGGTGTGACAGAGGAGTTCCGAGTGAAGGTGGGACTCCATCAGGGATCAGCTCTGAGCCCCTTCTTGTTTGCTATGGTGATGGACAGGCTGACGGACAAGGTTAGACAGGAATCTCCATGGACTATGATGTTTGCAGATGACATTGTGATATGTACTGAGAGCAGGGAACGGGTGGAGGAGAAGCTTGAGGGGTGGAGGTTTGCCCTGGAAAGGAGAGGAATGAAGACGGAGTGTAAATGAGAGGGACTCAAGTGGAAGAGTGAGGTTACTGGGAGAAGAGATCAAGAAGATGGAGGATTTTAAGTACTTAGGGTCAACAGTCCAGAGCAATGGAGAGTGTGTAAAAGAGGTGAAGAAGCGTGTGCAGGCAGGCTGGAATGGGTGGAGAAAAGTGCGGGGTGTGATAGAAGAGTTTCAGCTAAAATGAAAGGAAAGGTGTACAAAACTGTGGTGAGACCAGCCATGTTGTTTGGTTTAGCGACAGTGCCGCTGAGGAAAAGACAGGAGGCAGAGCTGGAGGTAGCAGAGATGAAGATGCTGAGGTTCTCTTTGGGTGTGACCAGGATGGACAGGATCAGGAATGAGCACATCAGAGGGACAGCACATGTTAAAGGTTTTGGAGATAAAGTCAGAGAGGCCAGACTGAGATGGTTGGGACATGTCCAGAGGAGAGATAGTGAATATATTGGTAGAAGGATGCTGAGTTTTGAATTGCCAGGCAGGAGGCCTAGAGGAAGAGCAAAGAGGAGGTTTATGGATGTAGTGAAAGAGGACATGAAGGTAGTTGGCGCAAGAGAAGAGGATACAGAAGACAGAGTTAGATGGAGGCAATTGATTCGCTGTGGCGACCCCTGAAGGGATAAGCCCAAAGGAAAAGAAGAAGACTTAATCACAGAATAAAACAATCAAGGCAAGACAGGAGAGCATAGATGAGAAAAATAAGAATAAGTACTTCAATAATATGTAACTTTTCACTTCCAACTGTAAACCGTAACATTAATTGTCATAATTTTACAACTTTATTCTCCTATATTGGAAAAAAACATGGAAATGTTAGTGTAGTGCACATGGAGCCCTAACTTCTCTTTTCATGGTCTTGAACCGATCCCTTACCTGAGGAGAAAGAAACTTCCAAGATTTTCTGACGAGCACACGGCTTACTGGTGGACATTTACATGTTAGCATATTCCATCAGTGTATGGTGTGATGGCCCGTGCGGCCACGGAAAAAATGATGATGAAAGATTCCAAGCCCCTCGTCTCCGAACTTGATGAGTGAGCTTTTTGAATTGCAATGGTCTTCACACTCCATTGCAACGATGAAATTGGCCATCTCACATTTTGCGGTTATTACCACTGGATATTGCCAAATGCAATTATGGCTCCCAGCTACAGTCTGACTTTGACTGACGGCCGTATCTCCTTTATTGTATCTCTGGGTGGACTATGATGACATATTCCAACTTTTTGGGGCAGGGAGGCAAGCGTGGTGCGGTCAGCCTGGACTTTTTTTCCTTGTGGGAGTGCTGACGACGTGAAACGTTCTTCTTTCTGGTGACATTGAGCAATGTGTTGCCCAATATTGCCGAGGCCCGATGAAGATGAGTCACTGCAAACGTCGACAACAGTCCAGCGTGCAGTTAGAGAGATGGAGAACTCAGCGAAGAAGGTGAGAGATGTCACATATCCTGTGGACGTAAAAGTTGGACAGTATGTTGTGTTCGATTGCTCTCTGGGTGTCCGTTTGCGGACGTTCTGCCCAGTCTGGCTTTGTAGAAGCACTTTTAGTTGACCATACAAAATCAGAGTAACAAGACAAATTAAAGGATGTTTATTGTCGTATTCCAGCAGGGGGTGATTCATCTTTTCAACTGTTTACTTTGTATAATTTTCAATTTGATTCAAGAATAAATGAATGCTTGGCTAATCCAGAACTATCGGATTTGATTCCGGAACGATACATTTCTCATCTAGTAGCGATGCGTCGGGCGGGAATGAGCGCCGGCTCTGTGAAGGGAACGACGGGAGCAAGCACACGTCGTCGGGAGCCCATCGGGAGCCGATACAGCGGAGGGTGTCGCTCCTCCGCTGGTCTGCCCCGCTCCAAAAGCAGTCGCCAGGGGCCCAGTGTGCAGTCAGCTCCCGCATCACACTGAGAGCATAGTGGAGCTCTACGCATCCATGAATCACGCAACCCCGAGGCACGACGAGAAACATCAATGTTTCTTAATTTTCTTTCAATTACTCCTCGTTACACCCGAGCCTCATTCAGACTCAATCACTTACCTGTCAGAACATGTGATAGGAGAACATGGTGTGATCCATTTAACAAGTAGTCTTAACTGCAAGATAAAGAGTGGAGGCTGGAGGTGAGTCCTGATCGAATTATTCCACTTTCTAGAACATGAGAGCCCAGGTGAAATATTAAAATTATTTTATTCTGATGTAGTAATGCCGTGTTGAAAATGAACAAACCAAGAATCAAGTTTATTTGTAGGTCCAAATGTAAAGTGCCTTTACATGACAGAAAGAAGAAGACACAACTTTGACCTCGTTGCTGCTTTTTGGTTTTGTGTTTTACCTTTTAGGCTGTGTTTTGTTGTGTGCTGTTTTGTTACTGTTGTGTTGTTTGATTGCAAACTGTTGGAAATTTGCATGCAGAGATTTGACCTTGTTTATTGAGATGGGTCTTTCATATTATATTTATATCACTTTTGTGGCTGTGCATTGAGGATTTAATTACATCAATTTAAATAGTAAACATATGATAGCATATTTTTAAATACACACAGTTTGGTAATAAATTAAGACAAAAAAAAGCTGAGGAGGCACTCGGAAGGCCAAAGAGTTTTTTAGTGAGCCGGGCCAAAAGAACCAGCGTTCTAACAAGAGCCAGAATTTGATCACTATTATCCAGACCGGTGGTTTCGAAACTTTTTACATTTGACCTGAAGCCTGCACACTTAAAAAACATAATCCTTTCTATTTTAATTAACTTGAAATATGTAAATAATTATTTGGATAATTCATATTATAGTAATGCCAGATTAAAAGTGTGTATTCTGCATGGTCACATTTTGATAATTTTCACATGAGAAATAGATAAGCAATCATCTTTTGGTATTATTGGGTTGAATTTTAGCCTTTTTTGTTCACTCATTATGAATATAGTTTAAGTCTGCATATTCATTTAATACCAAAGGAGAGGAAACTTTAACAATCATGATAAAGCAGTATTCCAAGTACAAAAATACATCAACGGCAACAATAAACCCTCATTTTGGGGGGAATCTCAACTCACAACTGCACATTGTGGGGACTGGAACACTAACATAAATGTTCAAGATCCCATTTTCAAGAGGAAACACTCTTAATGCAAAAACATAATCAGCATACGTACTTATTTGTTCATCTGATGCACACAGAGCAGTACTTCAAAAGTACTACACACACTTTTTTCTGCTCCTCGCTGTGAGGCGTTCGGGCACACTGGTTCATTTTGATCAACATTACCCCCATCACAATTGGGGTACCCCACTTTGGGAACGTAGGCTCTAAAGCAGGGACTGCCCGCAACGTGTGCCGGGTAGTCCGGCGGCAACAACAATATAAAGCTATGAACGATAAAACATTGGATTTCAAGAGTATGTTAACATCCCCCCTACTTCTCTGATGACCTCCACAAGGTATTTTGCAATCAAGCAAAAATGCAACAAACACAGCAAAATGTTACCCTTGCGGCAAAAATATATGCGTGATTTTTAGGCATGGGTATTGAGTGTCCCAAGAACCACTTGGGACACTAAAGGTCATGACCGAAAGAATGAGATGGCGGATGCAAGCGGCGGAAATGAGTTTCTTCCGTAGGGTGGCTGGACTCACCCTAAGAGATAGGGTGAGGAGCTCGGCCATCCGGGAGGAGCTCAGAGTAGAGCCGCCGCTCCTTCACATCGAGAGGAGCCAGTTGAGGTGGCTCGGGCATCTAGTCCGGATGCCTCCCGGGCGCCTCCCTGGTGAGGTGTTTCGGGCATGCCCGGTCGGGAGAAGGCCCCCGGGAAGTCCTAGGACACGCTGGAGGGACTATGTCTCACAGCTGGCCTGGGAACGCCTTGGTGTCCTCCCGATGGAGCTGGAAGAGGTCGCCGGAGACCGGGAAGTCTGGACTTCCCTACTGAAGCTGCTGCCCCCGCGACCCGGACCCGGATAAGCGGTGGAAAATGGATGGATGGATGGATGGATGGATGGATGGGTATTGAGTGCAGATATTTACCTGTACCCCCACATGGTGCCATTGGTAAGTTACTTGTTGTGTTTTTTGGATGGCTTTTTTGTATAAGCTACGGATTGCGTCTGACTATTTTGGCCACAATAGCAAGTCATGCCTGTTTTGATGTTAAAGGTTTTAAAAAAATATTTGGAAATGCCTGGCGGGCCGGATTAAGGTTCTTGCCGTGCCAAAATAGGGACACGCCCAATCACCTGCTCCTGAGTAATACAATATAATTAAATAATTATATTCAAATCAGTTTTGCATAACCTGACCCCTGTATAAAGTAAATATCTGGATATTTGATATATTTCTTGAGGGGAAACAAACAGGATACTTCTTCTGTTATCTTTTGCTATGCTAAGTTTGTGACGCGTCCAATGATGCGCGGCAGCATCCCCGCCCACAATCCTGCCCCAAAGGCTGCAGGTCCAAGCGTTCATAATCAATCTCAGTTTGGCAAATAGATCCCCAACATTCAATATTCTTGGAAGTCCAGCCGCTTTGTAAGGCTAACTTCCCCACTGGAACCTGGAAACTCTCCAGAAACCAAAATAAATTGGAAATGTTTCCCTGAGTGTTTTTTTTGTTTTGTTGTTTAAATGACATTTCTAAATGCCAACACTACTTTTGAAGAGTCTTGCCATCCTCTCAGTAGTTTCAGCTAAGAATTTGTAAACTTCTGTAATTGTGTCTGTCAATTTGGTGTTGTGTTTTCGGTGTTATTGGGGAGTAAGGGCTGGAAAATGCATTAGCAGTCAGCGTGACTACTTTTCCCAACTGAAGCGCATCAATTTAGGGGTAAAAAACTGTTGAAAAACAACGCAATGATGGGCAGGTGCTTGGTGTTTACCTCAAATGAAACAATTTAAAGAAGGTTCACCTCATCTTATCCGGGTGCATAGGATGTAGTGCTGTAAAGCATAAAGACGGAGCACATTCAGACTTATGTGGGCACTCAAAATCACACTTTGCGATGACATCATCCATCAAGCTGGTCACATGACTTCACCACGAAATGACATGCAGGGTACACAATGCGTGCCTCACCCCTCACACTCGCAGGTCACATAAATAAACTACTACTACCATTAAATGGGTGATAAACCACAACTAAGTACTAAACATAATACAAAACTCAAAACTGTTATTTAGAATGCCTGCAAGGCATGCTGGGTAGTTCATCTGCAACAACAATATGAACAATGAAACATTGGATATCAAGAGTATTTCAACATCCATTCTTGTTTACTTCTCTGATGTCCTCCTCAACATATTTTGCAATCAAGCAAAAGTGCAACAAACACTCCAAAATGTTGGGAGAAAGAGTACCACAACCTAACCAGCATGCCTTGCGGCACAAATACACGGATGTTTTTTAGACATGGGGAGTTTTGCAAAGATTATTACTTGTATACCCACATGGTGCAGTTAGTAAAATGTTGGGAGAAAGAGTAGCACAACCTACCCAGCATGCCTTGCGGCACAAATACACAGATGTTTTTTAGACATGGGGAGTTCTGCAAAGATTATTACTTGTATACCCACATGGTGCATTGTGTTGTTTGGATCGCTTTTGTTGTACAAGCTACAGATCGCATCTGACTAATTTGCAGACTCAAGCATGCCACAAAAGCACTACAGTTTTTATGTTAAAGGTTTAAGAATTTTTAAAAAAAGGCTTGGCCTGCCTGGATTAAGACAATTGGTGGGCCTGATGTGCCCCGCGGGCCGCAGTTTGCCCACCAGTGCTTTGAAGTGTTAAACGGTACTTAATGTTGTTGCCAGTGAGTGTGGAGTGGGCATGGTAGGAACAGCATATCTGACCAATGCAATTTAGTGTCAATGCAAAGCAGAGCATTCTAGGTGACAGCATGAAATGTAAATCCCAATCCTATAAAATATCACCCTACGTAGATGTGTGTGCATAGCAATATTGGACTCAGCACTTCCTTCTTTAGTACACTTTGGGGTACGTTAGGAGTCATTCTATCTATAATGACACAAAGATTATGCATGCCATTTCTCCTGAGGCTAGATAATGGATGGAAAGCTGGCATACATTATCCAAATGGTCTAAATAGATTGCAGTATCCATTCCAGATGTATTTAATGTTCCCTCTTTTTTTTCTTTCTGGTAAAATTGGATGTTTTTTTGTTTTCTTCTCATAAAATGTGCTGGGATAATAAAGGTACTTTATTGTACAGGTTATAGGTGTTGTAATTATCGTTAAAAAACCGGAATGGCGCTCATTGGGCTGCGGCCAGATAGAACGTTTTTTTAATGTTGTGAGCATGTTTAAACATATGCAGTCAATTATGTAGTACCACTGTATACTACAGTGTACACTGTGTACACTGTATTGAATAAAGGATAAAGGTATAATCAAAGCCTATTCAAACCAAACAATGTCCAAAATTTTAATTGCTTTTGATGAATATTTTATAACTTTTTTTTTTTTTTTAATCAGTATTGTTTTATCGTTTGTTTGTACCAAAATAAACTCTAAACACAAGACGAGACAAGTAGGTCTACAAGAATAAAATGAGACAAGATTTTCACACGACTTTAAAGAAAAGTAAAATGAAAAAATGTAAATACTATATGACAATATATTGCAACCAAGTAATATAATACTACAATACACTCTTCCACATTCTTTGTGTATGCAACTGGACCCGTGTCCTCCTGCCGAGACAAAGAGGCCATATGACTGACTCCGTTCATGCCTTTGTTCTAAGGAAGAAACACACCAATCAGTAGCGGCTCTACATTGGATTACTCCCCAGGCAAGACCACTTCCATAGAAACTTTCTTTCCATGATTGTGGACAATTTTGAAAGAGCAAAACCTCCTTGACAGACATCAAGGAGTGATGTGAGATGGCTGTTTTTGCCCTCCCAGTTTGGTTCATTTAAAGACATCTAGTCAGTGAACGAAGTCCAATTGTATTATTCATCATTAAGGTCTTTTGAGCCGCTCTTTGTCTGGTCCCTCCCCCAGGACCTGTTTGTCATGAGTGACCCTACCAGGGGCATGACAGCCCCCGACAACTTAGCTCCTAGGATCATTGGGACACGCAAACTCCTCCACCGCGATAAGGTGGTGACTCAGGGAGGAGTGGAGTGCCATCTCCGGGTCGGGGATGAGGTCCTGCCTCAAGTGGAGGAGTTTAAGTACCTCGGTCTTGTTCACGAGTGAGGGAAGGATGGATCGTGAGATGGACAGGCGGATTGGTGCGGCGTCTGCAGTGATGCGGACTCTGCACCGGTCTGTCGTGGTCAAAAGAGAGCTGAGCCAAAAGGCAAAGCTCTCAGTTTACCGGTCGATCTACGTTCCTACCCTCACCTATGGTCATGAGCTTTGGGTGGTGACCGAAAGGACAAGATGGCGGGTACAAGCGGCCGAAATGAGTTTTCTCTGCAGGGTGGCTGGGCTCTCCCTTAGAGATAGGGTGAGAAGCACTGTCATTCGGGAGAGACTCTGAGTGGAACCGCTGATCCTCTACATTGAGAGGAGTCAGATGAGGTAGCTTGGGATATCTGGTTAGGATGCCTCCCAAACGCCTTCCTGGGGAGGTGTTCAGGGCACGTCCAACCGGTAGGAGGCCTTGGGGAAGACCCAGGACACGTTGGAGAGACTATGTCTCTCAGCTGGCCTGGGAACGCCTCGTCATCCGCCGGGAAGAGCTGGACGAAGTGGCCGGGGAGAGGCACCTCTGGGCTTCCCTGCTTAGGTTGCTGCCCCCGCGACCCGACCTCGGATAAGCGGAAGAAAATGGATGGATGGATGGTCCATGAATGAAAACCAATACAAGCTCTTTGGAGGCGACTTTCATCAACAGTTCTGCTTGCTCCTTATTGGACAGAAAAGAAACTGTAAGCAATAAAAGCCAAAACAAGGTGGGCCTGGGGTACTGAGCCCCTTTGCTGCTCACAGTTTCCTCTTTAATAACAGTAGCGAGAAACAAATACCAGAAGACTCTCATTCTCCTCCACTGGCGTTTGTTAGCGTGTCTCTTTGTGATCGATGCATTCGATCCCACGATGACCCAAACCTTAACATTTTAACTTAACATGCCCAAAGGGTGAAAGCAATTTGATTACCAACTAGATATTTGTTAAATGTTACACTAAATTCCTTTCGCTACCGATACGACCTTTACCTGTAATAATTGATTTTGCACAATACACACAATTTGGCAGTACATTTTGATAATAAATTAAAAAATCTGAGGAGGCACTTAGAAGCCAAAAGAGTTTTGTTGTGAGCCGAGCCAAAAGAATCGGTGTTCTAAAAATAGCCAGAATTGTCTTCACTAATATCCAGACCAGTTGTTCCCAAACATTTTACAGTGTACCCCAACTCCTGCACACTTAAAAACACATAATATTTTCATTAACTGGAAATATTGAAGAGAATTATTTGAATAAATAATCTTATAGTAATTCCGGGTTAAAACTGTTTATTTTGCATGGTCACATTTTGGTAACGTTTCACATGACCATTGATGAATAGATGAGTAATCATCTTTTGATAAAAATGGGTTGAATTTGAGCATTTTTTTGGCTACTTGTGATGTCTATGGTTTAGGTCTGCATATTGATTCAACACCAAATTGAAGGGGAAAGGTTAACAGTCATGATAAAGCAGCATCCCAAGTACAAAAATACAGCGATAAAGCCTCATTTTTGGGGGAATCCCAACTCACAGCTGCCCCTTGCAGGGATTGGAACAATAATATAAAGGAAACTTTCAAGAGGAAACACTCTCAAGGCACAAAATAATCATTAAACTCACTTATTTTTGCATATGATGCACACAGAGCAGCACTTCACAGTCTGTCTCTTCTCTGCTCCATTCTCCTTGCGCCGTGAGGCATTCAGGCACACTGGTTCATTTTGAATCCACGTACCCCCTATCACAATTGGCATACTCCACTTTGGGAACGTAGTATCTAGAGCAGGGATGCACAAACTGTTTGACTGCCCGTAAAGTATGCTGGGTAGTCCTGCGGCAACAACAATATAAAGCTATGAGCAGTAAAACATTGGATTTCAAGAGCATGTTAACGTACCTCCTAGTTCTCTGATGACCTCCACAAGGTATTTTGCAATCAAGGAAAAATGCGACCAAAGTACCACAAGCTACCCAGCATGCCTTGCAGCAGGAATATATGGGTGTTTCTTAGGCATGACTATTGTGCGCTGATGTTTACTTGCCTTAAGATCGGCATGTCTTCTGGGTAAAATCAATGTTTGCCCCGCAGCTCTATTGTAATATTAATTCGATATTTATTAAATGATGCACTAATTTGCTTGCTACCTATAAGACAAAGCTAAGACGTGGATGTTATGTTCAGCTTTTTTTATGTTCAAAATGTATCCACCCACACCTTTCAAATGTTCTGTATGCCACACGCAGTGCCATCCTTGCATCCATTTTCTTTCGCTTCCGCGAGGTCGGGTCGCAGGGGCAACGACCTAAACAGAGAAGCCCAACTTCCCTCTCCCCGGCCACTTCGTCCAGCTCTTCCCACAGGATGCCAAGGCGTTCCCAGGCCGGGCGAGAGAAATAGTCTCTCCAACGTGTCCTGGGTCTTCCTCGAGGCTCCTATCTGCCTGGAACACCTCATCTGGCTCCTCTTAATGCGGAACTTCTCCCGGATGACAGAGCTTCTCACCCTGTCTCTAATGGAGAGCCCAGCCACCCTGCGGAGAAAACTCATTTCGGCCGCTTGTACCCACGATCCTATCCTTTCGGTCACAACCCAAAGCTCATGACCACAGGTGAGGGTAGGAACGTAGATCGACCAGTAAATTGAGAGCTTTGCCTTTCTGCTCAGCTCTCTCTTTGCCACGACAGACCGGTGCAGAATCCGCATCACTGCAGACGCCGCACCAATCCACCTGTCCATCTCACGTTCCATCCTTCCCTCACTCGTGAACAAGACCCCGATGTACTTAAACTCTTTCAATTGAGGCACAACCTCATCCCAGACTCGAAGATGGCACTCCACCTTTTTCTGGGCGAGAGGACTCGAACTTGGAGGTGCTGGTTCTCATCCCAGCCGCTTCACACTCAGCTGCGAACCGATCCAGTGAGAGTTGAAGGTCACGGCTCGATGAAGCCAACAGGACCACATTATCTGCAAAAAGCAGGGCCCGAATCCTGGGGCCACCTAACCGAAACCCCACAACGCGCTGGCTGTGCCTAGAAATTATGTCCATGAAAGTAATGAACAGAATCGATGACAAAAAGCACCAGGAGTCCAACCCTCACTGGAAACGGGTCCGACTTATTGCCGGCAATGCGAACCAAACTCTGACACCGGTCATACAGGGAACAAATCACCTGTATTATGTGGTCCGATACCCCATATTCCCAAAGCACTCCCCACAGTATTCCCTGAGGAACACGATTAAATGCCTTCTCCAAGTCCACAAAACACATATAGACTGGTTGGGCAAACTCCGATGCACCTTCAAGGACCCTGCCGAGAGTATAGAGTTGGTCCACAGTTCCACCACCAGGACGAAAATCACACTGCTCCTCCTGAATCCGAGATTCGACTATCCGGCGGATCTCATCCACCCCCGGGGCCTTGCCACCAAGGAGCTTTTTGACCACCTCGGTAACTTCAGCCCCTGAGATAGGAAAACCCGCCTCAGAGTCCCCGGCACTGCTTCCATGTTGGAAGACGTGTCGGTGGGATTGAGGAGGTCAACAAAGTATTTGCTCCACAAGTCCACAACATCTCGAGTCGAGTTCAGCAGCACACCGTTCCCACCATACACGTGTTGACTGCACTGCTTCCCCCTCCTGAGACGGCGGATGGTGGTCCAGAATCTCTTTGAAGCCATTCGGAAGTTGTTTTCCATGGCCTCTCCGAACTCCTCCCATGTCCGGGTGCCAGAGCCACTGACTGCTTGGCCTGCCGGTACCTGTCACCTTCCTCCAGAGTCTTATGGGCCAAAACGGCCCTCACCACTCGTGTCCACCATCGGGTTCTGGGATTATCGCCACATCAGGCACCGACCACCTTGCGGCCACAGTTTCGATCAGCCGCATCACATCGCCCACTATGACTCAAAGTCCGGTGCCTCCCTCGGAACATAGTCAAAGCTCTCCCGGAGGTGGGAGATGAAACTCCTTCTGGCAGGGGAGTCTGCCAGATGTTCCCAGCAGACCCTCACAATGCGTTTGGGTCTGCCAGGTCTGACCGGCATCCTCCATAACCATCGAAACCAACTCACCACTAGGTGGTGATCGGTTGACAGCTCTGCCCCTCTTCTCACTCGAGTGTCCAAAACATGTGGCCGCATGTCTGACGACACAACCACAAAGTCAATCATTGAACTGCGACCCCGGGTGTCCTGCAGCCCAGTGCACATGTGGACACCCTTATGCTTGAACATGGTGTTCGTTACAGACAATCCGTGACAAGCACAGAAGTCAAATAACAATAACCCAAAAACCCACTCGTGTTAAGATCGGGGGGGCCGTTCCTCCCAATCACACTTCTCCAGGTCTCACTGTCGCTGCCAACATGAGCGTTGAAGTCACCCAGCAGAACAAGGGAATCCCCCGAGGTAGCATTCTCTTGTATTTCCTCTCAGGACCCGTCCCCTCACCTGAAGGCGTAGGGAAACTACCCTCTCGTTTACTGGGTTAAACTCCAACGTGCAGGCTTGGAGCCGGGGGGCAACAAGAATTGCCACCCCTGCCCATCGCCCCTCATTGCTGGCAACATCTGAGTGGGATGAAGTCCAGCCCCTCTCGAGAGGACTGGTTCCAGAGCTCTTGCTGTGCGTTGAGGTGAGTCCGACTATGTCTAGATGGACCTTCTTCTTCACCTCACGCACCAGCTCAGGTTCCTTCCCCACCAGAGACATTCCACGTACTGACAACCAGCTTCTGTAGTGGATCTGTAGTGGAGTGTAGAGGATCGGACCGCCAAGGCTCCGCCTCCGGCCGCGACCGAACTCTCTTGCACCCGACCCCTTTGTCTCCTCCCACGAGTGGTGAGCTCATGGGAGGGGGGCCACACGCAGTGGAAATAGTAAAAAGCATTTGGTTTATCTGCTGTTCAACCAACCAAAACTTACTCTCGCCTGCCGCCATTTACGGTTACTGCTCGCTTCGCTATCCCAGCAAATCCAAGATGTTTCAACTGGCCCACACGGCGTCACAGCAGAATATTGCCCGTTTCCGACAGCACCATTGCTGTGCTATGTCGGCACAGTCCTATCATTATTAGGTGACGCTATTCCTCATCCTCCTTTACTGCCCTCTCTCCATAGACAATGTTGCAAAAGTCCTCTCAACATTCACGGCCAGAGGTCAGCTGACAGGTTGAGAAAAGAAAAAGGTCGAGGGTTTCAGCCAGTGGGTGCTGCTTTTTTCTCCCGCCTGTCTATCTCTGCCCCAAATGGCAAGTCCATGACAAAAGGTTGGAGGGAGAATACTGTAGATGAAAAAAAACAAAAAAAGCTTTGCTTTCAGTAAGAAAAATCTTTACTTCACCCACAAGTCATTTCAACAAATTGTCTAACTGTGGCAATATGTTCTTATCTGGGATTTTAAACTTTTTATCAATAATTTTTGTAATTTGTATGTAACAAAGTCCTCAGAAGAATCTGTGTGAGCTCCATGAAGACTTCTTAAAATGCACAGTTGTATTCACATTATAGTTGCGCAACTTCTAATTAACAAGATTTTGCATTTTGCCCCTCCACCTACAAGCACTGGGGTGAGGAGGGAACCTAAAATTGTTTTTGAGGCCTGAGCAGTAAACAGACACTTTTCTGGAGAGTCCATTTTTGATTTTTTTTGTGAGCGGGGAATCAACATTCTGCAGGTTTGTAACTTTTTTTTTTCTACCTGTAGGCCCTTTTCAGGTCAGAAGAGTCAATAAAAGCTCAACACAACAGTTTGGGTCCTGGCAGGACTCAGAGTTGTCATAAAATGGTATTTGTCCAGAGAATCAATGTTCTACGTTTTTTTATAAGGGACCCATGTGGCAAAATAGTGATATCGCTTTTTTCAGGCCTCTGATTGCCAGGAAACATTCCACATAATGTTTGTTAGTCTACTTTCCTTTATTATTAACTGGCAGCCCATCCAGGGTACATCCCGACAATCACACAAAGTCAGCTCGGATGGGCTCCAGCTCACCCAAATTAATTGATATTATTGATATATTATATAATACCACTATATATAATATAAAATAAAACAATTATAATATATGTATTATATAATAGTATTTGTGCATATATTGTAATACATACATAGGCATATATGGTAGATACAAATTTAATGTATATATATATATACATATGAATAATTACAAAGATGAGCAAAACTGACAAATATGACACAATTCAAGTAATTAAGTGGGTGTGTGATTAATAACCAGGGCATGATCTGCATTTGCAACAAAAGACAGTATTTACATGTACAGTTGTCATATGCCCAGCTAATTCAATAGAAGTGTTTTCGGCCTGGACATTGCCAAAATTGAGGATTGTCTTACTCCTTCTGGAAGATTATTTCAGATTTTGGCAGCATAAAACAGAAAGGCTGCCTCCCTGTGTTTAGGCACCTGCCGGAGACCGCTCACTGAGCTTCTCACACAGCTCAGACTCTACCATGTCCGAGATTTTTATTTGGCGTCATCGTGAAAAGACTTGTACACAAGCAGAGCTTTTTTAAAGTCCATAGTAGTCTAGCCTGTTGGAGATAAAGGCATGGATTATTCTCTCTAAATCTGGATTAGACACTATTTTCTTGATATTGGCAATGTTCTTTAGGTAAAAACGGATGATGTAATTTATTTTATCTGGCTGCTGAAGTCAACATGATGGTTAGGTTTTAGAGACAAAAGTTTCAAGGTGGGTCACAAACAATCCTTTATTATTGTCTGAATTGAGCTTTTTTGCATCCGCACACTGATCTGTTTCATTCAGTGAAGTTAATCTGCAGAACCATGTCCACCTGCCGTCAGCGACATGTACATTTGAGTGTTGTCTGCATAGTTGTGGTATGACACACTGTAGCTGCGTATTAGCTGGCGTACAGGAAGCATGTACAGACTGAACTATAGGGGTCCCGGGATTAACCCTTGGTGAACCCCACAGGTCATAGCAGTTTGATCTGAGACACAGTTACCAATTTCAACAAAGTAGTTCCTGTCATTCAGATGGGACTTGATCCGGTACCAGAGATTCCCATCCAGGCTTTTAACCTCTGTATTAAGATCAGGGCTAGCAGCACTGAAACCGAGACCTTACCTGCATTTGTGTTCAGATGGATATCATTTGTCACCGTGATCAGAGATGTCCCAGGGCTGAGGTGGGGCCTGAACCATGTCAAATGATTTGTCCTACCCTAAAAGTATTGTAATGCCTAATGAATAATTCAACGCCGGGATGGCTGTAATTCAGTTGGCCATTTATTTGCATGTCAACACAGTGCGCTCAGTACTTCACAGTGCGACAACACTTTCTAGTTTTATTATTCTATGGACTAGAGTCCAAATGCTTGCTCCAACCGCTAAGTTGTTGGGGGCTGTCATGCCCCTGGTAGGGTCACCCATGACAAACAGGTCCTAGGAGAGGGACCAGACAGAGAGTGGCTCAAAAGACCCTGATGATGATTAAAAACATTGGACTTTGTTTTCCTTGCCCGGACGCGGGTCACCGGGTTCCCCCTCTGGAGCCAGGCATGGAGGTAGGGCACGATGGCGAGCGTCTGGTGGCCGGGCCTGCACCCATGGGGTTTGGTCGGGTACAGCCCGAAAAGGTAACGTGGGTCCCCCCTCCCATGAGCTCACCACTCGTAGGAGGGGCCAAAGGGCTCGGGTGCTAAGTGAGCTGGGTGGCGGCCGGAGGCAGTCCGATCCTCGGATACAGAAGATAGTTGTCGGTACGTGGAATGTCACCTCTTTGGCGGGGAAGGAGCCTGAGCTGGTGCGTGAGGTGGATAAATTCTGTCTAGATTCAGTCGGACTCACCTCAACGCACAGAAAGGGCTCTGGAACCAGTCCTCTTGAGAGGGACTGGACTTCCCACTCCCACTATGGTGTTGCCGTCAATGAGGGACTTCAAAGAGATTCTGGACCACCATCCGCTGTCTCAGGAGGGGGAAGCAGTGCACAGTCAACACCGTGTATGGTGGGGACGTGTGCTGCCGAACTCGACTCGAGATGTTGTGGACCGGTGAAGGGGATTACTTTGAAGACCTACACAATCCCACCAACACGCCTTCCAACATGGAAGAAGTGCCTGGGAGCTCTGAGGCGGGTTCGCCTATCTCTGGGGCTGAGGTCACTGCGGTGGTCAAAAAGCTCCTTGGTGGCAAGGCCCCGGGGGTGGATGAGATCCGCCCGGAGTTCCTTAAGGCCCTGGATGCTGTGGGAGTGTCTTGGTTGAGACGACTCTGTAGCGTCGCGTGGACGTGAGGGTCAGTGCCCCTGGACTGGCAGACCGGGGTGGTGGTCCCGCTTTTCAAGAAGGGGGACCGAAGGGTGTGTTCACAGGATCACAGGATCCGCCGGATATTTGAATCTCTGATTCAGGAGGAGCAGTGTGGTTTTCGTCCTGGTTGTGGAACTGTGGACCTGCTCAATACTCTCGGCAGAGTCCTTGAGGGTGCATGGGAGTTTACCCAACCAGTCTACATGTGTTTTGTGTACTTGGAGAAGGCATTCGATCGTGTTCCTCGGGGAATACTATGGGGAGTGCTCCGGGAATTTGGGGTATCGGACCACCTAATCCAGGTCGTTCGTTCCCTGTATGACCGGTGTTAGAGTTTGGTTCGCATTGCCGGCAATAAGTCGGACCCGTTTCCAGTGAGAGTTGCACTTCGCCAGGGCTGCCCTTTGTCACCGATTCTGTTCACTACTTCCATGGACAGAATTTCTAGGCGCAGCCAGGGCGTTGAGGAGTTTCAGTTTGGTTGCCACAGGATTCGGTCTCTGCTTTTTGCGGATGACGTGGTCCTGTTGGCTTCATCGAGCAGTGACCTCCAACTCTCACTGGATCGGTTCGCAGCTGCGTGTGAAGCGGTTGGGATGAGAATCAGCACCTCCAAGTCTGAGTCCTTGGTTCTCGCCCAGAAAAGGGTGGAGTACCATCTTTGGGTTGGGGATGAGGTCCCGACTCAAGTGGAGGAGTTTAAGTACCCCGGGGTCTTGTTCACGAGTGAGGGAAGGATGGAAAGCAAGATGGACAGGCGGATTGGTGCAGCGTGTGCAGTGAGGTAGACTCTGCACCGATCTGTCGTTAGGTTCTCTGCTTAGGTTGCTGCCCCTGCGACCCGACTTTGCGGAAGCGGAAACAAATGGATGGATGAATGGCACTGCGTGTGGCATACAGAACAATTGAGAGGTACGGTTGGATAGATTTTGAACATTAAAGATGCTGAACAAAATGCTGAACAAAACATCTTCATCTTACCTTTGTCTTATAGGTAGCAAAGCAAATTAGTGCATCGTTTAATACATATCTAATTAATAATACAATAGAGCTCCGGGGCAAACATTGATTTTACCCTTTAGACATGCCGATCTTAAGGCAAGTAAATATCTGAGGTCCTGCCTAAAGTGGAGGAGTTTAAATACCTCGGGGTCTTGTTCACTAGTGATGGAAGGATGGAACGCGGGATGGACAGGCGGATTGGTGCGGCGTCTGGAGGGATGCGGACTCTGCACCGGTCTGTTGTGGTGAAACAAAAGCTGAGCCAAAAGGCAAAGCTCTCAATTTACCGGTCGATCTACGTTCCTACCCTCACCTATGGTCATGAGCTTTGGGTAGTGACCAAAAGGACAAGATGGCGGGTACAAGCGGCCGAAATGAGTTTTCTCCGCAGGGTGGCTGGGCTCTCCCTTAGAGATGGGGTGAGAAGCACTGTCATCCGGGAGAGACTTGGAGTAGAACCGCTGCTCCTCCGCATTGAGAGGAGCCAGATGAGGTGGCTCGGGCATCTGGTTAGGATGCCTCCCGGACGCCTCCCTGGGGAGGTGTTCAGGGCACGTCAAACCGGAGGAGGCCTCGGGGAAGACCCAGGACACGCCGGAGAGACTATGTCTTTCAGCTGGCCTGGGAACGCCTCGGCATCCGCTGGGAAGAGCTGGACAAAGTGGCCGAGGAAAGGGACCTCTGGGCTTCCCTGCTTAGGTTGCTGCCCCCGCGACCTGACCTCAGATAAACGGAGGAAAATGGAAGGATGGAGGGATGCACCACTGCCCTCTATAACCCATCCATCCATCCATTTTCTATGCCGCTTATCCTCATTAGGGTCACGGGGATGCTGGAGCCTATCCCAGCAGACTTTGGGCGAGAGGCGGGGTACACCCTGGACTGGTCGCCAGTCAATCGCAGGGCACATATAGACAAACAACCATTCACACTCACATTCATACCGATGGACAATTTAGAGCGGCCAATGAAGCTAACATGCATGTTTTTGGAATGTGGGAGGAAAGCGGAGTACCCGGAGAAAACCCACACACGCACGGGGAGAACATGCAAACTCCACACAGAGATGCCCAACGGAGATTTGAACCCGGGTCTTCCAGATCTCCTGACTGTGTGGCCAATGTGCTAACCACTCATCCACCGTGCGGCCCCCTCTATAACCCACACACTAGAAAGCAGTTTGGAACAACACAATGTAACTGTCGCTACAGTAGGATACACGCCCGTTTTATCCAATTTGATCTTTTATTGGATGGACTTTTATTTTCATTAGCAATCTGACTCCCAGAGGTTTGTCCTAAAAGCCAAACAATGTTGTTGGTCATGCTGTGTAATGAAAAAGTTAATTCAGCAGTGCTTTGGTTGCATTATTTTTGATGCATTGAAGAGCTATTTTTATTACCATATTCAATTCCACAAATTCACGTTTGTAACAAAAGTTAATCATTAAAAACATTTTTAAAGGATGGGTACTGGATCGGCAAGACTGTAAAAAAAATCCGATCAGATCGAAAGCCAGAAAATGTGGATTGGGACATCCTTAGTTGGGGATTTGAAATACTGGTAAATATTTGAAATATGAAAAATACAGTAACTCTCCCTCTCGATGCATGGTCTGGTTGAACAAGCATGGCTATTTTTGTAAACCTCATAATTAACTTGGAGAGTTTTCAAACCTGATCTTTGCAATAAACCGTGTCTCATTGCTGTCACTAATAAGTCTTCCCGGACCCACTGCAGATCAAACTGTTGCTTTGGGTGTAACACACAGGTGAAAGACAACAGTGATCAAATCAAGCAGAATCCACATTTGAAATTGCAACACCATAGTTATGATCGAATCAAAAGTGTGCCCTCTGCTATGGGGGGGCTGAATCCCTTGCTGAGTTAGACCAAACGTTTCAAGCAGTGAGTTCTCTAGCACGTCTGTCATTGGAGATTACTATCACTGTCCTGCTCCATTGAAAGACTGAGCAGATTATTTCTCCACCCATTGGAGGGTGAGCGATCTCTTCCATTTCTTCTCTTCTTCTTTTATCCATCCATCCATCCTTTAATCAAACATTATTAATTTGTCATTTATTGATGTGACATTGAGTACAGCATGTTCAACATCAGCTAAACTTGAACTGAACACGGTGTTCTGAGCTGGCGGGAAAACACTCCCGAGCACGTTGTGCCACATTTCATCGCATCATGTCTTCATGAATAACAAAGATGAGCGTGTCTGTTGTTATTTAAGATATGTTCTTCCACATGTGACCTTAATGCCATCCTCTATGACTGCATGCAACACGTGCACACAAGTGT
This sequence comes from Oostethus manadensis, assembly GCA_024372805.1. NCBI lineage: Eukaryota > Metazoa > Chordata > Actinopteri > Syngnathiformes > Syngnathidae > Oostethus > Oostethus manadensis. Next base: position 931,447 of record QODF01000202.1, on the reverse strand, counting down.
TATGCATCACTAGTCGCAGACACACTACCACACACTGTCCTATTTTGCCCGCCTCCTGCTAAATGGTGTGGTCAGAGGATCATAAGATAAGCCCCCTAGCTGCTGTTTGCATTGCTCGGCTCTAATTGGCCTCCTTTAGAGGCTGCACTCGCACATGATGAAGTGTCAGGCTGCGCCCAGAGTAGCTGCAGCCGCTCTGTGACAGAGAGTAATGATGAGTCTTTGCCACTGCTCAAGACCACTACAGCAGCCACATCACAGAAAAAGACACTTGTACGCAAATATACCATACCATACCATACTACAGTTCAGTACAAAACCCACTTCAATAAATATGCAATTACAAAATGTTACACGTACACAGAAAAAAACCCCAATAAATGCACAGTAGTTACTTTACACCTATGAAAACATCATACACTACAGTACTGTACATTGTAGTCTATATGTCATACACTGTCTTACATCCTCATACAGTATGTACAGTATGTAAAAATGTGCACGAGACAAGCAGCTGTAAGTAGGACTCTCTCTCTAGATCTATGTATTTATTTATTTATTTGTTGCGAGCTTGAATGGGCATCAACAAGACACACTCACACACAGAGCAGCCGTCATCTTCATTTCCCTCAGCTTAGCCTTGAGCCTGGACACTTCTGCACACGGATGAGTTCTCCTTGGTGACCAGTACATTTCTTTTCTAACCTCGTCTTCCAACGTCGAGAAACCGTGGTGCATTTTCATTCCGACCCCAAATTGTTTATCTCTGCAACCTGGCCAGTTGGCATGCATGTTGAATGAATGGATCATGTACTCAGTATTCGGTACAACACTGCTTATGTGGCTGTTGTGTTGTTTAATATACTCATGCTGCCGTCTCACCTTGAGGGATGCACTGTTATTTGGACCCCAAATATTTATTTCTCTCATTTAACAGCCAGCGTGTAACCAAATGAATGAATAATGCACTTATTATTACAACATTGGTTCTGTGGCTGCTCTGCTACTTGTTAATAAATGACTGACCGGTCTATCTTGGGAAAAAACAAACCCATGATTGCTCCGTCGTCTTGACAGCATCCAAAGTATATTGAGGTCAGTGATTGTTCGTTCATTCAGAACTATTCTCAAACACTACAATAGACGAATCAAAAGTACTGCCTTTTCAATAATGAAAGGTAGGGAAATATCTTGGCCCATTATTAAGCTCCCTTTTTAAATTGTTAATGCTTATTGCTGTTTTATTGCCTTTAATTCATCTTGAAGCTGATGGCTCCACCATTCAACCAAATTTTCGCTCTCCATAGTTCTTCTGCAGGATAGGATGCTGCAAATTCCTCAGTACGTACTTCTTTGATAGAGTTTGTAACCAATCAAACATGCTATACATAACAAAAGCAAGAATCCCATTCATCCGACTGATTCCGAATTATTACCAACACAAGGACAACGTAGTGGGAGTGTATTATCTTGCCACATTTTATTACTGATCTTCTTAATACACATCTGATCAAAATTTCAACACCGCTTGAAATTTTGCAACAATTTACATTTTGCACTGTTGGATCTTTAAGAGATACTAAGTAGAGCATCAAAACGGAGAAAAAGGTAAAGTTACACAAAACGTTTTTGAGTAAGCAATTTATTGCGAGCAACCTTGCAACTGACATAGTTTAAGGGGGTGCCAACAAATTAAAAATAGACAACTTCTGAGGAAATTAGATTAAAATAAAATCAACAGTATTGCTTAGACCATTCGTGTCCAACTCGTGCCATGGAGGGCCGAGACACTGCAGGTTTTCTCCCCAACCAGTTTCTCCAGCTGGTGCTTCAGTTGTTGAGCTCCTTCCCTGGAATTGAAGGAGGTGTGGATCATTAAAATCACCTGCTTTAGTGACCGACTGGAAAGAGAACCTGCGGTGTCTCGGCCCTCCATGGCACGAGTTTGACACCCCTTTTTCTGGTCATGTGTCACTCGTTACTAGGCGTAGTTCATAGGGTTTAATCATAACAAGCCCGTAAACCACATCCAAACTTAGCATATTTTTTTGTAAGTGACTATAAGGGTTTTAAAGAGACAAGTTCATTTGAATAATGTATTATGGGTTCATTTTATAATTATACATACATACATTAAAGGATACGTGGGGTTGTGTTGTATGCCTCTCATTGAAATGCACTGACGTCACTTTGTGCTGCCGTGCCAGTGTCTTGTTGGCAGCCCAAGCAACATGACTGAAGGCAAAGACCACTCAGAGGACACACACACACACACACAACAGACATAAAAAAGGATGTTACCGTTAACAACGGCACCGAGCTTGACCGCTAAAAGCTTTGATTTGTAGATTTCAGCCGAAATGAGTGACAGGAAGGAAACACATCTAGTAGCCCCGGAAGCCAAAAGCTGAAAAAGTGAACCTATTTACAGGACACTGCAAAAACAAGCACTGCCAGAGTTGGCAGAGCTCATTTAAAGGCAATAAATCCTCAGGCTTGGCACAGCTCTTTGCACGGCGACGAGCGATGGACATGATGAAATAAGCCTAGCGATGTTTCCTCAGCTACATCTTTTTGTCTTTCAGCTTCGCGATAACAAAAACAAAAAGTGATAAGAGTCCAGACTGACTTGTTTTGGAGTTCATCTTGTTTAAGGAGTATCACTTTGGGGAAAAACAGCCCATAATGCATACACATATACAATCTATACACACATGCAACTATAGGTAATATTTAAATCACACACTGTAGTATAGTATTACATTCAGATAAACATATTGACAGTATGCTGATAAAATGTATATTTTATATTAAAATACCTTTTATATCTACTAAAACCTAATTTAGTAATGAGGAAAAATGTTAGGAGGACATTATTCCAGACTGTGGACACACAGGGTTGTTGCGTTGTGGAGAATGGTGCATATCTGCAAAAATGTCATATAGCTCAACTGAAGTCACTCATGTTGTAGTTTGACTGCTCAGATCAAACAATAAATACATCTCCTTCAATCCATCCATTTTCCTGGGCTTATCCGAGGTCGGGTCACGGGGGCAGCAGCCTAAGTATGGAAGCCCAGACTTTCCTCTGCCCAGCTACTTTGTCCAGCTCCTCCCGGCAGGTCCCGAGGCTTTCCCAGCCAGTTGAGAGACATATTCTCTCCAACGCTTCCTGAGCCTCTCACTGCTGGCAACACCAGAGTGGAATGAAGTCCAGCCTTCTCGAGAGGACTGGTTCTAGAGCCCTTGCTTTGGTTCAGGGTGATTCTGTCTATATCTAGCCAGAATTTCTCCACTTCACACATCAGCTCAGGCTCTTTTCCTACCAAAGAGGTGACATCCCACGTACCAAGAGCTAGCTTTTCTAGTGAAGGATCAGACCGCCAATGCTCACGTCTTCAACCGCTACCCAGCTCGCTCTGCATCTGACCCTTTTGAACCCTCCCACGAGTGGTGAGCTCATGGGAGAGAGGACCCATGTTACCACTGGGTGAAGGTTCATCCACGAGATAAACCTGTTTGCCATGGGTGACCCCACCGTGGGCATGAAAGCCCCTGACAATTTAACGCCTATGATCATTAGGACACGCAAACTCCTCCACCACGAGAAGATGGTGGCCCAAGAAAGAGTACACCCCAGTCTGTCGTCTGTTAAAAGAGCATCTGTTCCCAAGAAGGAAGAGAAGAAACAACATTGTCGTCCACTTTGTCTCCTGTCTTATCTGTCCACACAAGCACGGATATTTTCAAAAATGAACATTTGCCCATAAAAAAATTCCTAGAGTGGTATTTTAAAATGACTTCTTCATACGCATTCACAGGCTGCTAAGTGCATGCCAAAGTAATGGCAGCGCTGCAGTCATGGGCTGCTGAGGCAATTTTAGCCAATCACGTTGATGACGTCATTGCCATAGATGTACCATAACCAACATGGCAATTCGAAGGAGAAGACACATGTGGACAAAAACATGCATGTTAGGTAAATTGGCGACTCAATATTCTCCATAGGTTTGAATGGGAGTGTGAATGGCTGTTTGACAATATGTGCCCTGCGATTGACTGGCAACCAGTTCAGGGTGTACCCCGCCTTTTGCCCAAAGTCAGCTGGTATAGGCTCCAGAATACCCCTGCCATCCCAGTGAGGAGACAGATAATGGATGAACTGATGCTGATAATCACTATAGATCCTATCGGAACTCCATTGGCTGTGATGCTATCCTTGCTGAAATAGTTCTGTGTCTGGAAACTTGTCCATGTTCAATTGCTTCCATGACAGTAGTTATGAAGCACAAAACAGGCGTATGTAACATATAAGACAGGCATACTGTATATAATGTGTAGGTGAAGCATCAATCACAATGTCCTTGCCGTGCGATCATTCTTCCAAAATAATGACATGCTTGTCAGTGTTGTCCATAGAGGTCTTATTGGGTTTTGTCCCAAATCGCCGTCGCTGGCGGGAGATTCTTATCCATTTTAGAGAGAAAAACATAATGACCCTCATAACGACGCTTTAGTTCGTCAATGTAAAGCGAACTCTTATAATGTACTCACAGTATGCTTTTAAGCAGCATTGTAGTGTTTGGCCGTCCACATGCATACGCTGAAGATGGAGTTTTCCCAAATCTTCACCCTGGCCGGGGTTCTCCAAAAGCTTCCTTTTTAAGGACAGAAACATACGTTCGGTGTGGAAGAGTGGTCGTTTTTTTTCAAGCGTTTGTATTTGAGTGGATACAGCCTTATTAACCCGGAAGGATTTTTAACAAACACAACATACCATTACACTTCAACTTGGTAACAGTTTGAGACTAAGGTTGGTGCACCCCAAAGACAGGACCCAAAAAAACAATCTAGTGTATGCTGTCACTGCGATTTTTACATTGGGGAAACTCAGCAGCCACTGAGCAGGCGCATTCCGCAACACAGATGGGCACTTCAGGTCTGGACTCAGCTGTCTCAGCTTAGACCTCTTTTACAGGAAAAAAGTATACACAAAGTCTTAAACTGAATATAATATAATATTCTTTACTTGTCATTTATACTGGGTACAATCATCTACTCATACATAAACATACTACACAATATGATGGAGGGGGTTGACAGGATGAATGACTGGGCGATAACAAGAGGAGAGGTAAGAGCGGACCAAGAGGAAAGGGGAGGAGAAAAAAACAGTCCAAAACTGTGCCCCTATGGGGAGGGGGGGAACCGTGTGGGACCGCTAAAAACCTTTGCCACATATGCACAAATAAACAACCATTACAGTATAAAACTCCAAACTAGCACCGTGGAAAATCAGAAGGAGATGTAGATTTTCCAGCGTATGTCGGAAGCCAGCCAGTCATCACTGCCATGTTGGCGTGTAACTCGGAGCCCGGGATAAAGTAACAAAGGCGTCGGATGAGGGAGGGGATGTGTGCGCGAACGCACGTGTGTGTCCTTGGATACCTGAGTGTGTGGGCCTAATCCTGGAGCCTCGGTCCGCAGGGTGTCATCGCGATAACACAGCAGTTACCATGGAGACGTCCATGATCAAGCCTGCGACAGCGACAATAGACAACAGGTGTCCATGATAGAGGAAGAGGTGAGCCAGAGCTTCTTCAATGCAGCAATCTCTTGGGGGAATTTGTTGTTCAAGCTGCGACCTCGGATAGGCCAGTGCCGAGAGGGACGGCCAAAATGCAGATTAGATTGTCGCGGTTTGTGCAAGTAGCCGTATTCCAATAGACTCGGTACTCGGTTAATTCTGCCCTCTCGATTGAACCGTCTGCCTTTGCAAAGCCAAAGCTTTCTCCAAGATGTTTTCCTTGTTGATTCGCAGTCTCAGTCAGGGTTCTAATGACTTTGCCCACCATATCAAACATGACGATCAGCTGTTGCATTTTACAAATTCTGCGATACTCCAAGGCAGTGCATAATCCAATCTGCACCAGACCTGTTATGGTTCCGAATAGGTCTTCGGTGTCCTCCACGGAAAGAAGAAGCGCCATGCACATGACCTTCCGCTTCCCCCAAATGTCCATCATGTTCCCGGCGGTGAACGTTCCGTCACGGCAGACAGGTTCCCGTGAACCTGAGCTTCTCGTTGAGAAAATCTTGTCAATTTAGGTTTGCAGAGCTGTGCAGAGAGAGGCTCTTAAAAAGTAGGAGACAGGTCGGAACAAAGCAAAGCAGGGAAGATAAGGGAGCCAGCATTCTTCGTTGGAATTGACACGGATTGCTCCTTTGCTGTGACTTTGTGGGGTAGACTCCGGTGCCGCCATACGTACGCCTTCACTTGATATCGAAGTCGAAGTTGTTAACAATGTTGTTTTTATGTTTTGAACGTTTAGGTCTGCTGCAAGGAGAGCCAGAGGATGTTGGGCTAAGAGTGTGCTTGGAAATGCTGATAAAGTAGTGACCCCCCTCATCGCCGCTCGCCGGGCTTTGGAATGTTTGGCATGCTGGCGGGCCGCATTAAACATTGTTTATTCGGTTTGTTGTCCTTGAACGCACCGTACTTGTCCTTTATCACTGTTGTGAATGTGCTTGGGCTGTGACGTGCCATTTTTTATGCTAGTGAAAAAAAACAAAAACACAACAAGATCCAAATGGAAAACCATTCTTCCACATCAGAAGGAGGTCTGGGCCTCCATGCTCTTCTTAATACATCCCCTGCAGCGTCTCAGGCTTGGGCTGTAAGACCAAAAATGGTCAAAACACAACTAATGAGAGGTACTTGCTCCTGAAGTAGGAGCAGGTACTGTTGTGCTGACTCCTCTGTCTTATCCTTTTTGAGGAGTTTTTGTATAGTACATACCAGAAAAACTACTGTGCTGTGCTCTTTTGCTGTGTCTGATGTCAGGTTTAAGTTATAGTAATAGTACTATAAAGATTATCACAAATTATGGCAGTGAATTGTGTTCATTCCTTTTGCAATTTAATCACTTCTATATTAAATATAAAATACGCAATAAATCTCTATTAATGCAAATCAATGGTGAAAATTAAATCTCTACCCACAGGAAAACACGTTTTGCAAGGGCATGCCAAAGCGACAGGTACCTCTACAATGTAGCAGCTAATCATGAAGCCTCTTTTAGCCAATCAGAACCCTGAAGAAAGTCACTTCTGGAGAAGGTGCCGTAACAACAGTAGTGATTAGACAACGAGGGAGTTTGTGATGCTGGATCATATTGTAGAACTCATTCATTCATTCATTTTCTACACCGCTTATCCTCATTAGGGTCACGGGGATGCTGGAGCCTACCCCAGCTGACTTTGGGCGGGAGGCGGGGTACACCCTGGACTGGTCGCCGGCCAATCGCAGGGCACATATAGACAAACAACCATTCACACTCACTTTCATACTCTAATGGACAATTTAGGGTCGCCAATTAACCTAACATGCATGTTTTTGGAATGTTTTTATTCATTTTTAATCATCTTGGTCAAGCTATACAGCATAGAACGTACGGTATAATGCTAATTCTCCTGGTGATCCATGCTTTCACTTTTCAGAGAAGAGGGTATGGGTTCAATTCCCGGCCAGGGTAAGGGCATCCGATGTCAAATCTAAGCCAAAACCATTCATGCGATTACCTCGCTGTGGCGACCCCTGATAGGGAAAAACATATTCAATATATGCTCATTTACACTTTTTGCTATTTTATTTCGTTTTAAAGAGCTGGTCCTAAGTCACCTCAGCCACCTGCATACTTTACATAGAAAAATCCCTTAGTGGATGGGATTCCATGCAGTCCCACATAATAAACCCTCACAGTAAATCCCTCACCGGGAGATGCGTTGTTCTCAAGGGGCTTTTTTTGCACTGGTAAATGAGAAATACACTTTACCACGCACGGCTACTCTCTTGAGGCCATGATCATTTTAGCTGCAGGTCACAAGTTTGAGATTAGTTTTCCCCGAGAGCACTCTGTCAGCGCTGGTGCCAGTGACACCCCACAGTCAATGTAGATGAAGAAGAGAAAATCTTCTCTAGACACTATCCAAATGTATTTATGACCTGCTGTTGGCCTGACAATTTGTGTCTTGTTAGTGCTTAGGAAAAGACAATTATCTTCACAGGCAGTAGGGGAAGACCTTTAGAGGAAAAAATAAATGCCTCCCTGGTTTTGCTATACAGTTTAATTTTTCGTTAAGGAAAAGACAGGAGTAATGAAGAGGCCGAGCTTCTCTTTGGGTGTGACCAGGATGGACAGGATCAGGAATGAGTACATCAGGGGTACAGCACATGTTAGAGGTTTTAGAGATAAAGTCGGAGAGGCCGGACTGGGATGGTTCGGACATGTCGCCGTGGCGACCCCATTCTAATAGACATTGTGCTTAAATTAACTGAAATACCGGAAATAAACTGCCCGGACACGTGGTACCAAAATATGTCATGATACTCGTAAAACAATTAGAACAGTGGTGGTGTTGGAAATTAGGTTTAATTTACTTCAAGCAACAAGCAAATAATAACAGATACAATTATAATAAAATATAGTTATATATACAGTGGGTGTGAAAAACGGTTTGCCCCCTTCCTGATTTATTTTATTTGCATGTTTGTCACACTTGAATGTTTCAGAACATGTTTCAGAACATCAAACAAATTGGTCAGTGACAACACAACTGAACACAAAATGTAATTTTTTAATGAAACTGTTTAATAGTAAGGGAGAAAATAAATCCAAAACCTATCCTGTGTGAAAAAGTGATTTTAGCCTAACCCTAATAACTGGATGGGCCATCCTTAGCAGCAACAACTGCAATCAAGCGTTTGATATAACTTGCATTGAGTCTCTTAAAGTGCTGTGGAGGGATTTTGGCCAACTGATCTTTGCAGAATTGTTGTAATTCAGCCACGGCATGACGCACCCTTTTAAGGTCATGCCACAGCATCTCCATGGGATTCAGGTCAGGACTTTGACTAGGCCACTCCGACATCTTCATTTGGTTTTTCTTCAGCCATTCAGAGGTGGATTTGCTGGTGTGTTTTGGGTCATTGTCCTGCTGCAGCACCCAAGATGGTTACAACTTGAGGTCACAAACAGATGGCCGGACCTTCTCCTTCAGGATGTTTTGGTAGACAGCAGAAGCCGAATTATTGGTTCCATTTATTACGGCAAGTCTTTTAGCTCCTGAAGCAGCAGAACATCCCCAGAACATCACACTACCACCACCATATTTTGCTCTCGGTAGAATGATGTTTTTTTTTCTGAAATGCAGCATACTTTTATGCCAAATAAGGGGACCCACACCTTCCAAAAGGTTCAATTTTTGTCTTGTCAGACCACAGAGTATTTCCCCAAAGGTCTTGGGGAGCATTAATATGTTTTCTGGCTAAACTGAGACGTCAGCGTTGGTTTTCACCTTTTCCAGACTGAAAGATCTTCTTTAATCATTGGGGGGTCACTTTTTCCACACAGAACCCCTTTTTTCCTCCCTTAATAAAAAAAGCTTGCTGCATTTGTGTTCAGTTGTATTGTCAACGACTAAAATTTGCATTTATTTGATGATCCAAAAGGGGGTCTCAAACCCGTGCCATGGAGGGCTGAGACGCTACAGCAGGGGAATTTAATGATCAACACCGCTTTCAATTTGAGGGAAGGAGCTTATCAATTAAAGCACCTGCTTTAGTGACCGGCCAAAAAGGAAACCTGATGCGTCTCGGCCCTCCGTGGCACGAGTTTGAGACCCCTGATCTGAAACCTCCATTAGTGATGGGATCATCAACCCAAGGACAGGTGAAGGAGAGGTATGCGAGGTCTTCGTTAACCAATCTATAACCAAAACTCCCACAAAAATCCTAGCAATAACCGTGCAATAAACTATGCAATAATGTGCACATTTTTCACGGAACAACATTATTTGTTATTTGCGTATGAACAATTTAGTGGAAGGACCGAAGTCACACATTTAGGTCTGGCCTGAGATGTGCACACCGTGCACAATCCCGTTTGTGTGGCAAAACCAGATCTCAGAAGGAGCCGTCACTATGATGCAGTGCAAGCGACGGCCGCCATAATAAAGATATTGCGTGCGTCTCTGGCACTGTCAGCTGGAAGTGAGCATTATCAACTATTTAGAGTGTTACGTGAGACTCCGTTGGGGACGCCCCAGCAGCTCTCCGTGTCTGTATGCCACGGGTGTCGTCCGCACATTGTGATGCTGTCTGGTGTTCCCGTCTGACCCCACCCCTCTCTCTGACCCCCGATTCCTCGGCTTTGATAAGTTGCCATGACGAGGAGCCAAGGCTTTACGCGGCGTGCAGCTCTCAGCGGGGGTCTTATCCGCAGACTCGTACGTCCTTCTCCACGTTTCAGTTCATCTTCTCCTTCGCTCCAAGTAGATTTGTGCCGGGGGATGACATGAAAGGTTCCCCTGTGACTTTATTATCGACTTGTGATGCTACACTCACAGGGCACAACATTAGGAACACCCGATGAGATCCTACACAAAACTTTAGCCTTCACACACACACGGTACGTTTATTACCTGTTCTTTGTTCCACCGGCATTTTTATACACTGCTTTGTTTGTCTCGTGCTGCTGGATCAAGTAACCAAAATATTGCAAAGCAGTTCTGCACACCTTTCAGTGAGAATCTACAGCAGCCACGAGAATTCCACTATTTCAAGATCTACATTTGGTATTTTTTTCCCTCACGTTTAAATCACTGCTGCATTTATTCAAGTATATTTTTCATTATTAGCCTGATAGGCCTTCTTGTAGTACTTTTTTTTAAATGTTTTTTTTCATGCTTCATTTTTTTATTTTAAAATGTTCAACTATTTTGTGTTTATTTTGTATTTATAATAAGAGCATACCGGAATATTTTATTTTATTTATATATATTGATAATGTACTACAATAGTAGCCAATCAACAATGATTCACATATCAACACATATCTAAAATACAATACATAAAAAGAAATGTATATCGTATCTAATATATATATTTAGATATACGTTTTATATTATTTTCATTAACTTTAGTTATATAGTATATAGGTTTTTTTATTATTTTCATTCTTTATATATACATATTTGTTATTTTCGTGAAAATAATAAAAACATACATAAATATATACATTTTTTAATTATATGAACATATTATTATTATTACTACGTACTAAAACTTATCTAGTTGGACTTATTTGTACTTTTTTTCCTGATTGCTGAATCGTCATCACTGTATATAAGAATATTTCACCAGTATACTATTTTTTTCTTTATTATATTTCAGTCTAACTATTACATTGTTAGTGTTATTACTTTTCATTTCTGATTGTTTCCATGCCGATGAGAACAACAAAGTTCCATGTCCTATCGGCTAATTCAAACCTCTCCGACCGCATCATTCCAAAGTGAGCATCCTCACCATAGAATGTTTGATACAGGACTGTATGAGCACAACTGATTGTGCCGGCCAAACCAAAGGTGAGGCATGTTTGTGCACGTTCTCCCTCCATTATGATGTAACAAAATAAAGGCTATGCTTTGTTTGTGTCCGTTTGCAGCTAGGCCTCAGACACACTGATAACCTGATCATGAGCATGATAAGTTGCTTTGTCCCCCCCTCTTCCCAAGCAATACTGTGGAAGATGAATGCCCGGTAATGCATATGAAGATATATGACGTTGATAACCGGCCCTGCATTTCTTCTTCTGCCTCGTTCCTCCTTGTTTTTCTAGCAAAGAATTAACTTCAAGACTGGCTTGGATTGCTTTTTATTGTTGTTTCAGTGCTACAAAGCTCACGATGTTACCCCCCCCACCCGCCCTCACACACACACAAACGCATGGATTAAGCACACAGCAACACTGACCGCTGTTGCAAACACCGTGGGCACGACACTGGATAAACGGTCAGCTGGCACGTATGATAAGTTCTTGTTAGTTGGCACCGGAGGTTTCATAGACAGACAGCACATAGACCGAGCCTGAATTCAAGTCTGTGCACTGTTGTTGTTGTTGTGGTTTTTGCTCTCCATACAGTCAGTTAACATGTCCTCTGGTCCCTTTTTAGGAACTCCAAAATGTGACTTTATTAGGTACACTTGCACACTAATGAGATCCATGGACTCGGGTCTGTATAAAGGAAAATGATCGTCAAATTATGACATTTTCTTAAATAACCACATATAAAATGCTGATAATATCGGGCTGGATAGGCGGGCAGACATTCAACCAGTCACACTCTTATGGACAATTTAGAGCGGCCAATGAAGCTAACATGCATGTTTTTGGAATGTGGGAGGAAACCGGAGTACCCGGAGAAAACCCACGCACGCACGGGGAGAACATGCAAACTCCACACAGAGATGCCCAACGGAGATTCGAACCCTGATCCTCCTGACTGGGAGGCCAGTGTGCTACCCACTCATCCACCACGCGGCCTGGATCCTGCGTGATCACACAAATAATACAGTATATGAATAGACGTAGCCTAACATGAAAAATGTAAAGTCTAAACAAAACGTAGACATTGTGAAATCAAAACAGCTCTCAGTCAAACGGGAGTCCCTCAGTGCTGAAGGTTTAACTTCACAACTGTAGGGGGCGCTGTGCTGCAAAAACAACATTGTGCCCCGTCAGCACACGCAAGGGGGTGCAATGCAACGCAAGTTTAATGATAATTAGACTTGCACCTCCAGCCTCCTTACAATCTTTGCTGGTGACGCAACACTCCGTTTGGATCTCGCTAAATGGTGCAGGTGTACCTAATGTTGTGGCTGTGTCGTGTCACGATCACGGCCTGTGGAATTTGCACTTGATGATCTTCTTGAAAGCACTTTGGAAGTCCTTGTTGAAGTAGGCGTAGATGATGGGGTTGAGCAGGGAGTTGGAGTAGCCCAGCCAGTTGATGACCGCGCCCAGCCACTCGGGCATGAAACAGCTCTCGGCGCAGAAAGGCAGCACCAGGGCCACGATGAAGAAGGGCAGCCAGCAGAAGATGAAGGTGCCCATGATGATGCCCAGCGTCTTCACCGTCTTTCGCTCCCGCGCCAGGGCCAGCTTCCTCTTGGCGCCACAGTTCTTCTCGTTGAGGTTTTCGTGCGAGGACGACTGCGGGGTGTTGGGCAGGGCCAGGTGGCTCTTCGAGCTGCTCACCTCCATCACCTCCAGGGACTCGCCCTCGTCGCCGAACTGCACGGCGCCGTTGATCCACGGCCTCCCCCCCGCCTCTCCGTTGCTCTTTTTGTGGAGCACCGCCGGTGATAAAGTCAAGCACCTGTTAGTTTTTACTTTCTCTTTCTTCACTGTCTTTCGAATCCGGAAGCGAGCCGCTTTGAAGATCCTCCCGTAGAGGACCAGCATGAGGACGAGGGGGATGTAGAACGCCCCAAAGGTGGAGTAGATGGTGTAGCCCGGATCTTGGCTGATAATGCAGGCGTTCGGGTCGGCTCGGTCCTCGGCGCTTCTCCATCCCAGCATGGGCGGAATGGAGATGGAGAAGCCCACCAGCCAGGTGACGCTAATCAGGAGCGCGGCTCTCCTCGGGGTGCGCTTGTTGACATAGTCTATGGGGTCCGTGATGGCCCAGTAGCGGTCCAAAGCGATGGCGCACAGGTGCAGGATGGAGGAGGTGCAGCACAACACGTCCAGAGAGATAAACAAGTCGCAGATCCCCTGACCGAGAGTCCACTTGTTCAAAACCTGGTACAGGGCCGCCATGGGCAGCACCAGCACCGACACCATGAGGTCCGTCACGGCCAGGGATCCGATCAGGTAATTCGCCACATTCTGCAGGGACCTCTCCAAGGCGATGGCAGCCACCACGCACGCGTTGCCGAATATGGAGCACAGGATGAGGGCCCCCAGGAGCAGGGATGTGACAACCTGGTAGCCCAGCTCCACGTAGGGGAGGGAACTTGTAGAACCGGTGCCGTTGTCAGAGCCGAGCCAGTCCGCGACCACCTCCACCCATGTTGGGAAGCCCCCGGTGGCGTTGCTGTGGTTGCCTCTGGCAGTGAGGTAATCCATAGTTGGAGCGCAACTTTCCCGGGGCGGTGCACGGAGGGCGTGCAGCCGGGCGAGATGAGCAGGGAGGCGGGCTGTCAGCCCTCAGCCGCTGCCGCCGATGGAGCCCATCGTGTGCGTCTTGACGCGCTCCAGCCGAAGTACCAAGTTACTCTCAGGACGCATGACGCACGGCGTGTGTGCGCGTGTTTGCGTGTGTTTGTGTGGGGGGGTGCGCGCTGTACATGTGTGTATGCGGTCATGTGAGAGTTGACAGTCGTGCGCGCTCACTGGTGCTTGGAGTCATCTGGGCTTGGTGACGACGTGGGTGATTTTATAGCAGCAGTCTCACACGTCAGACTGCGAGGAGGTCGCTCCCCCACTTTTTTGCTCCCCGTTTTTCACCTCACATCTCCATCGAGGCGCTCCTCTCGTCTCTAACTCTACACTTCTTTATTATTTATTAGTATTCTTCTCAAACCCATAGAAGAGCTAACGCAGGCTGGAGCGTGAGGTGAAAAATGTTTTGATTGCTAGTCATTTCACAATTCATTTCAAATGCAAAGGCGAGTGCTGAAATTGGACAGTGTTTAGGTGAAGTGAATGGGAGTTCGTTGAAGGGCAGACGCTTTCAGGACCCGGGACAGCGCCAAGAGGGGCGCGTCCGGGCAGCTGCTGCCATCTGCTGTTCTTAGACAGCATTGCACCCAACAGATCACTAAAATATATTTCAATTCCAACCCTAAAACATCATCTGAATGTGTTACATTCAAATTGTTTGAAAACTTGACTTATGTTATGCTAATTGTTTGCGTAATCACTTTCAATCCCAAATTAAAATTAATTGGAAAATTGTATTTGAATGTTTCCTATACCAAAATCCAAGCACAGTTTGTGCTATCCCTGGACAGAAAAAAAGCTGAATGCATGTGAGTTCACATGGGGGGAAAGGTGCAGGATCTAGTTTATTCATCTTATGTGGCTGCTATGCTTTGACACAAAGAACCATGGCCAGGCCCCACACTATTATAACATCTATTGTACCCGGGTGCGGTGGGTGGACCTTTTGTATTTTTTTTTGTTTCACAGTGTGGAATGTCCCAGGGGGCTCAGTGGGTGGTAGGGGTGGGAGAACTGCAGGGTTCACCTAATACACACTGGAACAGTCCTTCTGTGCTCAATTATCACCTGAAAGCATTACACCCGCTAGAAGAAGTGGAAGTGAGGATGGAGAGGGAGCGAGCAGGCCAGCTAGCTAGTTGGTGGCCAGGCCTAAAGCTGCAGCCATGAGCTCCCAGGTGGGGGCCGGCCGGGATTGGAGGAGTGTGGAAAGGCCGGTGAGACCCCAAAACGCAGGTGGGAAAGTCCAGCGAGTCACGAGACAAGAGGAACGAGATGAAGAAAGACACACTAGCGGAGAAGAGGAAAGAGGGACACGAATCAGGAAGACTTTAAGCATTGTGACTATTGGGAATGCCTCGGGAGAAAGTATGGAGAGCGGCTCTGATGCAGAGGGATCGAACTTTGTGCCAAGAGGAAGCGCCACCATCAGTGAGAACCCCCGAGCATCCCCTCCAGCATCCCCTCAGAGACCTTCATCATCCTTTACACCCGCAGTGGAGCAACCCAGCCGTCCCGGCAGACGCGCTGATCCGTTCTGTGCGAGGACAGGACGGTCATGTGAGGAGGAGGAGGAGGGGCCCAGTGGAGCGATTGACGCGGTGTACCCACCTTTGACCCCGATTCCGCAGCTGCCGTCGGCTGGAGAGAAGAGGATGAGCAAAAGGGAGAGGAAGAGGATCAAATGTCTGCGGAGGAGGCAGAGGAGGAAGGAGCGATGGCGTCAGAGTCAGCTGCAGGTGAAGCACACACGGCAATGACACAGTTCCACAGGCCCTCTTCATACATGATCAAACATACATCAGATTATGGATGCCTAAATGTGCACGCTTTGAATTTCTTATCGTTGGGCCACTTCCTATTTACCTGTTTGAAAATATGAACTACAGTTTTGCTTTTAATGAGTTGAATGAAGACGAGATATTCTTCCCTATACAACATTTAGGTGAGAATCCCCACATTGGTGATGCTATTAGTACTTGAATTCAAATGAATGAAAAAACAAAATATGGATTACATTATCTCAAAAAATGATCAATTACTATCATTATTCTAAATCATTAATATTATTATGTTTTTACGTTTCTTTTTGGAGAAAAACATCTGCAATTGATAGATTATTTCTCTGTATTTCTGTGGTCTTTTTTTTCCTTTTTAAATGGCAAGGAACTACAATAGCATGTGGAAGAACCAAAACAGTTTCCTCACGCTGGTCACACACTGCTGTGGAATGGCGTTCCACTCTTCAATCAACCACGTTGTGGTTTTGTTGGTCACTCTATTGCTCTCAAACAATGCGCCCTGGCAGATCCCACAATTTTTTTGTTTGTTTGTTTTTTCAACACCCAAAGTTTTCATGCAGTGTTTCATGACCACCACATTGTGGGGCGAACATCTCGGGGATCTTGAGGGAAATGCACATACATACAATATTTAGATCACGTTCTGCAACCCTGGCAAACTTATATTTTTGTAGTCTGGGCCCGAACCCCATCGTCCAAATGTTCACCCCACAATGTGGTGGTCATCAAACTCTATATGCAGAATCTGGGAGTGGAAAGAACAACAAATGAACCCATGTGGGATCTGCCCGGGCGCATCATTTGAGGGTCAAAGAGTGACCGACGCAACCTCAGCTTGGTTGGTTGAGGAGTGGACCGCCATCCCACAAGAGTGTGTGACCAGCACTGCTTTTGGTACATGGGCACAACTCCTCCAATAAATGCATGTTTTTTTCAAAGCTGGCATCTTTTGACAGAACAAACATTTGTTGTACTTTATATGTATTAGACACGTACGACCCTTGCGACGGCGGCCCAAAATGTAGCCAATATGTTAGTTAATGTTCTGTGTACGCATATGAGCTTGTTTGGTCCAAGCACCTCATCTCAATAGACGTTGTCAGTGTTGCCTGAAGTGGACCGAATTAGCTCGCGTGATGAGGCTCGTCTGCAGAGAGCCCTTCACTGGCGCTCGGACAAAGGAGCAAGTTGTGTTATGATTGGCTGCCGCACATCTTCTGTCCCGTCGGTGCGTCTCACTGACTGAGTAGAACCCCAGCGAATATTTTGCACATTTACTTGCACTCAAGTACAGTACTACACCGTATGGACGGGACCGAGTATTTAAAATGAATCAATATAAAGACCAAAGTTCACCTTGAATCTTGGGGATTTGGAGGAAGGATCTTTTCAGTTCCGCCGCTATAAGGCTGTTTGGGTGGTTTAGGAGACAATACGAACTGCGGTGATGTTCTCCTTTGGCCGCCTTTTTTTCTGCAGTTGCTTATTTACGTTATATTATATTACGTTATTTACGTTGCACCTTTTTCTGTTCGAGTGCAATCGAAGACGTTCAGAGTGCTGCTGTCCTCTGTGGGAATATCAAATATAAGGTATTTGTGGTCACCAGCACCAGTCCGGCAGTCAGACATAAAAAGGGAAATGTACCCCCAAAAATGGTTTTCACTGAACAGGCTGGCCAGCACAAGCTAAAGAAAAATCATCATCAAAAGTAGTAAACAAAGGAACCGATCATATCCTAAAAAGTGTAACATGGGTCAAAAGATGGCAGTTTGAAAGTGACTTTCCATGATGATATTAGCAACACCGCTTCCTGCCAAATGTATGCATTGCTTTTGGTGTTTACTTGCAGTATTAGTGGACAATGCATATTAATGAACATCTGCAGCCAATACAGATGTACTGATATGGCAGATTATTGCACTGCTGCTAGTTTCCATCTGTGGTCCCCCGGCGGCCAGGAAAGACACAACAATCCTCAAACTACTACACGTCCTAATTCCCTCTGAAATGCTCCAGAATTTCTAAACAGAACCCGTTTGGACTCACTTTGAACGGGAAGGTGCGTATTTTCCGGTGACACATACAGTGCATTGCTCCCAACTTAGGAAGAACCAGTACAAAACCTCCACCAGGAAAAACTTCCACCCTCATTCCCGTTTGTTTTCAAAGTGAACCCTTCGACTGCAAATTGGACGCGACACTTTGCTGACGTCACCGAAACCCTTTGACGTTGTCAAAACAAACGAGCCCCATCCCAGCAGGTCACAAAGGTCAGCGTAGGCAGTTGGAGGCGGTTGGCTTTCCCCGCAGGATGATGCTCGACGGCACGTCGCCAGTTATTGCGCTCTTGCCGCGTGTTAATGACACACCTTTGCTACCGGGAAGTCCCGCGGGTTCCACGCTGGTGACAATGTGCTAATTACCGGGTGTGAGGAGTCAAAAAGTGTCAGCTGGAGTTACAGTATGTGGCATTTCATAGTGAAGAGGGCGGCAGCGGGGGGGCCACGGGCCAATGTTGTCTGCATCCTCCCAGTTGACTTAGAAAATGACTGGGATCTTGGGATGGTGGCCTGTGGAAGATATCAGAACATAAAGCAGCACATTCTGAACATCAATGAAGCACACGTCATAATTTCCACATGAACTACACGACTTTGCTTTGTCATAAATAACTGTTTAGCACGGGGGTGTCCTAACTTTTTTCCAGTGAGGGCATGTTTGATATTTTGTAAACCAACATTTGCCAACAAGTGATATATATTTAAGAATAACTCCTTTTCAGCTTTATTTTTGCCCATGATGTTACTCGATTTATTTTTTATTTATTTATTTAATTGATTTCATATTTATTTATTTCGTATTTATTTTTTTTATTTACAATTGCAGATTGTTTATTCTTGTAAAATTGCAACCTTTATTCTCATTTGATTCATATTTTGCCTTTATTCCCATAATATTTGGATTTTATTTTCATAATATTACAGCTTTTTCTCCCAACCTTTCCAAAATTGACAAAATTGGCAACACATGTTAACGTCTTTCTTTAATAATTCAACTCTCTGGTAATAAAATGACTTTATTTTTCCTCATGATATTATTTCTTATGATTTATTCTTGTAAAATTGAAACTTTTTTTTATAGAATGAGAGATTTTTTTTCTGAATATTTTGACCATAGTCTCTGTTTTTTTCCATTTCTGCTGTTGCTTTTTCATATATAATTTTACAAATATTTCAGTTTTATTTTTGTAAATGTTCTTTTTGTATAAATATTACTTTATTCCCAACTGAAGTTTCCAAAAATGACAATTTCTCTTTCAGTCTTTGTTTTGTTGTTGTGCTTCTTATAATATTACAACTTTATTTTAAAAAACAGTTGAATTTGTTTTATTATTTTAACTAGATGTGCCTTAATATTACTTGGATTCTTGTCAAATTTTCCTCATTTGACTGAAACTTTTTTCATGTAATGTTTTGACTTTATTGATATGAAACTACTGCAGATTTTCTTTTCTTGTTAAGTTATATTTTCAGAATGTGCCGCTGGCCAATAAAAACCTAGCCATGGGTTGCAAATGGTCCCTGAGCCACACTTTGGACATCTTAGGTGTAGCATATTGATGCATTGTTTGCTTCTGCATGGTTTTTGTCCTTGCAGCCTTGCATATTTTCTTTTGCATCCAGCCCTTGGGCAATACCTTTAGAGACCCCCTGCCATAAGCCTGTTAATGTACATTCTACTGAACGCTCCCTGGATTATTGTGGGTGTCTAATGCTGTGCGGGATGTGAGAAAACAAAAGCGACAGACGTCTCATTCTGCTGAAATCTCTCTTGACCAACACTTTTTTCCACGCAACACATTATTTCATGCACGTGGGCGTCAAATAATAGCGACAAAGAGTACATCAACCTCGACACTAAAGATGTAATTTCTGTAGTGACGATGTATCTTTTTAAATCCCACCCGTCCAGTCGTTGATGGCAAATTGAGAAAAACAACCAGAGGTGGAGAATGTTGTACAATGTATTGCATTTTAAAGCTGCGGTATGGAAAAAAATGGGGTTTTATTTTGTTGCTGTTTGGGGGACGCCTAACAGTTATTCATGAAATAGTGACCAATACATACCAAAAATGTCTTGACAAAATGCCTGATTTTAGTTTTGGACAAAACTTTGGACACTAACTTTAGCACGGACACTAATGCAACTTGGGAGGTGTCCTGGCTGGACCGCCACTGTACACACATTATTGTAACACACATTTTTTTGTAACGAGACCGGGTCAACTGGAGCAAATCTCAGCTGTCTGTTCGGGTGATAGGCGGACTGCCAGCCAATCGCAGGGCACATATAAACAAACAATCGTTCACACTATTTAGAGTCTCCAATTAGCCTAGCATGCTTATTTGACATAGAGATGTTCCAACGGAAACACAAACACCTGACTGTGAGGCCAACACAGTCACCACTGTGTAACCACTTGTTACATAGTGATGCTTTACGTAATATCCTACTGCATCTTTAAAATGAACGTGAACGCTCAATGCACGGCAGATAATAACAATACATTGTCTGCCCTTTCCTCAGAATTCCACTGCCAGCATCAGCAGCAGCAGTAGCAGCGAGGACGATGATGAGGACGAAGAAGTGGCTGGCGACAAGGAGGGTTACATCTGCGCCGTGTGTCTGGACGTCTACTTCAGCCCGTACATGTGTCAGCCCTGCAGGCACATCTTCTGTGAACCTTGCCTGAGGACACTGGCCAAGAACTGTCCGGCCAACACCCCCTGCCCCCTCTGCAGGACCACCATCACGCACGTCTTCTTCCAGAAGGGTGAGTCCGTGGCCCATCCATGATGATGGTTGCATGCAAAGTCCGCAGCAGATGAGACAAAAAGCTTTTTGTGCGTTGAATTTGAATCATGACTTTGCACAACTCATGTATTCATCAATACATGTGTTGTGCGGGAAAATACTGTCCTTAAAAAATAATAGTAGAATTTTGATTGTTAAATTATTCCGTGGGCCGCACGGTGGCTGAGTGGTTAGCACATTGGCCACACAGTCAGGAGATCTGGAAGACCCGGGTTCAAATCTCCGTTGGGCATCTCTGTGTGGAGTTTGCATGTTCTCCCTGTGCGTGTGTGGGTTTTCTCCGGGTACTCCGCTTTCCTCCCACATTCCAAAAACATGCATGTTAGCTTCATTGGCCGCTCTAAACTGTCCGTTAGAGTATGAATGTTTGTTTGTCTGCCCTGCGATTGGCTGGCGACCAGTCCAGGGTGTACCCCGCCTCTCGCCCAAAGTCTTCTGGGATAGGGTCCAGCATCCCTGCGACCCTAACGAAGATAAGCGGTATAGAAAATGAATGAATGAATGAAATTATTCCGTTAATGCAGTTCCACTCCGATCCAGTAGGTGGCGATAATGCATCATTTCAAAGTATCAAGGAATTTGCTGGATCTGGCGGATCGAAGCCTCCACATGGCCCCAAAGCAAGCAAACATCTGCTCTAAAATGTGAAAATAAATTCCTTTTTAATAATACTAACAATGTTTATGCTACATTGCATTTATATTGTGTTGTCCTGGAAACGGCAAAGTGGCTAAAATGCTGCAAGGTAATTTTAACACCTTTCTCCCGATGGTCACCAACTTTTTTCATAGATTCTTCCTTGGTCTGTTTGTGCAACCCATTGACAAGATTTCATGGGAAGTGGTGATTCTATTATGGGCTATAGCAGGGGTGTCCAAAGTGAGGCTCTGAGGTCATGTGTGACCCGCAGCACATTGTAGAAATGAAATAAAACCAACCCAAGCAGAAATGGGACAAATAGAGCAAAAAGACTAAATGTAAAGAGAAGAAGCTGAAATGTTGATACTAATAAAGCTTTGCCTATAAGTACATAGATTAATTTTTAAACCTTTTTTTTTTTTTAAAGCTTTGTGGTGTCCAACTTTTTTTTTGTGAGAGCTACTTTTACAAAATGACAATGGCCAAGAGCTATCCTAAATTGTGTAACATTTGTTTTCATAGCTTTTTTGCAACCCAAGCAAGCTGATTAGTCTTGTTTTACCAGAACGTTAACAAAATGCTGTATCCACAACTCCATCTATCCATCCATTTTCTAGGCCGCTTATCCTCGTTAGGGTCACGGGGATGCTGGAGCCTATCCCAGCAGACTTTGGGCGGGAGGCGGGGTACACCCTGGACTGGTCGCCAGTCAATCGCAGGGCACATATAGACAACCAACCGTTCACACTCACATTCATACCTATGGACAATTTAGAGTCGCCATTTAACCTAACGTGCAATTTTGGAATGTGGGAGGAAACTGGAGTACCCGGAGAAAACCCACGTACGGGGGAGAACATGCAAACTCCACACAGAGATGCCAAGCAAAGATTTGGACCCCGGTCTTCCAGATCTCCTGATTGTGTGGCCAACATGCTGACGTTATTATCATGAACATTTTTATTAAATGAATGGGGGTTTGGTGAACCAGAGTACTAAAGGGCAAAGAAAGTAAAGAACACATGGATCGTGTCGTCTTGTGGTTTATGAAACCAATAAAACATGGGTCAGATAAAAAATATTTAGATTAATATTGAGAACATGCTTCACAAAATTACAGTAAGAACCATATTATGGTCGCACTTTGTGCAATTCATGCACAGTTTGTAGTCTTTCTGCTAGCCAGGTATACTGTCAATCCAAACCGAGCATTATCTTCGATCCGTTTATGTGCAGGTCTACCTAATATTGTGATGGTAGGATTTTGAGAGGATGCGGCCCGATTCGACCGCATGTATGCATAATGAATCAGACGACCCGCACTGGGCTTAGTTATAAATGTATGCTGGCCAAAGTGAGCCGTGAAGTGGAGAACGGAAAGCGGACATGATGACGGACGAGGAACGAGACGAGAGCTCTCACTGGTGATTATGAAGACGGCAATTTGCTTCTTGTGTTGATTAGCTGCGCCAAGGTCGTGCCGACACAGCAGGACGAGAGCGTCATCATGCGTTGTTTATAAATCAAACCCGATCATCTTTTTGGGTTTTTCCTCACAGAATTAAACCAAATGGCAAGGACGTTCTTCCCGAAGGAATACCTGTGTCGGAAGCACAATTTCCAGAAGGCAAGTTGTGCAAGATGGCCCCTTCCAAGCTGCAGGAAGCTCTTCAGAATATTTGGAGGTAATTTGTTAACTTAAAAAAATCCATCCCCCCATTTCCTTCCGCTTCTCCGAGGTCGGTTCGCGGGGGCAGCAACCTAAGCAGGGAAGCTCAGACTTCCTCTCCCCGGCTACTTCGTCCTTCCAGCAGATCTCAAGGCTTTCCGAGGCATTAGGAGAGACATAGTCATAGTCATAGTCGAAGCTTAGGAGAGACTATGTCTCTCCTAAGCTCCTGAACACCTCATCTGGCTCCTCTTAATGCGGAGTTTGTCCCGGATGACAGTGCTTCTCACCCTATCTCTAATGGAGAGCCCAGCCACCCTGCGGAGAAAACTCATTTCGGCCGCTCGTACCCGCGATCTTGTCCTTTCGGTCACTACCCAAAGCTCATGACCATAGGTGAGGGTAGGAACGTGGATCGACCGGTAAATCGAGAGCTTTGCCTTTTGACTCAGCTCCCTCTTCACCAGAAAGAACCGATGCAGAGTCTGCATCACTGCAGACTCCGCACCAATCTGCTCCAACCTTTCCTCATTCATGAACAATACCTCAAGGTATCATTCCATTCCATTTTCTTCCGCTTATCCAGGTCCGGGTCGCGGGGGCAGCAGTTTCAGTAGGAAAGTCCAAACTTCCCGGTCTCTGGCGACCTCTTCCAGCTCCACCGGGAGGACACCAAGGCGTTCCCAGGCCAGCTGTGAGACATAGTCCCTCCAGCGTGTCCTAGGTCTTCCCGGGGGCCTTCTCCCGACTGGGCATGCCCGAAACACCTCACCAGGGAGGCGCCCGGGAGGCATCCGGACTAGATGCCCGAGCCACCTCAACTGGCTCCTCTCGATGTGAAGGAGCAGCGGCTCTACTCTGAGCTCCTCCCGGATGGCCGAGCTCCTCACCCTATCTCTTAGGGTGAGTCCAGCCACCCTACGAAGGAAACTCATTTCCGCCGCTTGTATCCGCGATCTCATTCTTTCGGTCATGACCCATAACTCATGACCATAGGTGAGGGTGGGAACGTAGATCGATCGGTAAACAGAGAGCTTTGCCTTCCGGCTCAGCTCTCTCTTCACCACGACGGTCCGGTACAGCGACCGCATTACTGCAGATGCTGCACCGATCCGTCTGTCGATCTCACGCTCCAACCTTCCCTCACTCGTGAACAAGAACCCGAGATACTTGAACTCCTCCACCTGAGGCAAGACCTCACTCCCAACCCGGAGGGTACAGTCCACCCGTTTCCGACTGAGAACCATGGCCTCGGATTTGGAGGTGCTGAGTCTCATCCCAGAAGCTTCACACTCAGCTGCAAACCGCTCCAGTAAACGCTGAAGGTCACAGCCTGATGAGGCCATAAGGACCACATCGTCTGCAAATAGCAGAGACGAGATCCTAAGGTCACCAAGCTGGACTCCCTCAACACCTTGACTGCGCCTAGAAATTCTGTCCATGAAGATTATGAACAGAATCGGTGACAAAGGGCAGCCTTGGCGGAGGCCAACGTTCACCGGAAACAAGCTCGACTTACTGCTGGCAATGCGAACCAGGCTCCTGCTTCGATTGTACAAGGACCGAATGGCACGTAGAAGCGGACCATCAATCCCGTACTCCCGGAGCACCCCCCACAGGACACCACGAGGGACACGGTCGAATGCCTTTTCCAGGTCCACAAAGCACATGTAGACTGGTTGGGCAAACTCCCACATACCCTCGAGTACCCTTGCAAGGGTGTAGAGCTGGTCCAGTGTTCCGCGACCGGGACGAAAACCACATTGCAGCTCCTCTAACCGAGGTTCGACTAACGGTCGTACCCTTCTCTCCAGCACCCTGGAGTAGACTTTCCCAGGAAGGCTGAGGAGTGTGATCCCCCTATAGTTGGAACACACCCTCCGGTCACCCTTTTTAAAAATGGGGACCACCACCCCGGTCTGCCAGTCCAGAGGTACTGTTCCTGACTTCCATGCAATGTTGTAGAGGCGTGTCAACCAACACAGTCCTCCAACATCCAGAGCCTTGAGAAATTCTGAGCGGAACTCGTCTACCCCCGGAGCCTTGCCACTGGGGAGTGATTTAACTACCCCAATTACCTCAGCCACGGTGATAGAACTGTCCACGTACGTATCCTCAGACTCTGCTTCCTCTACGGAAGGCATGTCAGTGGGATTGAGAAGGGCCTCGAAGTATTCCTTCCACCGACCAACTATATCCACAGTCGAGATCAGCAAGCCCCCGTCCGCACTGTAAACAGCGTTAACTGGGGGCTGCTACCCCTTTCTGAGGTGTTGGACGGTTTGCCAGAACCTCTTCGAGGCCGACCGAAAGTCGTGCTCCGTAGCCTCACCGAACTCCTCCCACACCCGAGTTTTTGCCTCGACCACCGCCGAAGCCGCGTGCCGCTTGGCCTGCCGGTACCTGTCAGCTGCTTCGGGAGTCCCGCAAGCCATCCATGCTCGATAGGACTCCTTCTTCAGCTTGACAGCAGCTCTAACCCCCAGTGTCCACCATCGGGTTCAGGGCTTGCCACCACGATCGGCACCGACCACCTTGCGGCCGCAACTACGCCTGACTGCCTCAGCAATGGAGGCACGGAATACGGCCCATTCGGACTCAATATCCAAAAAGCTCTGCCGGAGATGAGAGTTGAAGACTCGACGAACGGTAGACTCTGCCAGACGTTCCCAGCACACCCTCACTACGCGTTGGGTCTACCAGGTTTACCATGTTGGCCTTACAGTCAGGAGGTTCTGGGTTCAAATCTCCGTTGGGCATCTCTGTGTGGAGTCTGCGTGTTCTTCCCGTGCGTGTCATGGTTAGATGAATATTATTATAATTTATTGACATTATACATTGTTACACCAAAGAACTAAGTTACTGGTGTAGTGACCCCTCGCCACACCATACCGGCTAGGGATCTTGATTGCTAGGTGAAAAGTTATGTTTGTGACTGTATTATACACAATGATTCATCAACGTGTCTCATCCAGGTTTCAGGAGGCCCTCCAGTCCCAGGGCGCGGCATCAGTTGCCCCGCGGAGGAGCCTACCGTCTGGATGCTTTGGACTTTGACGACGACACCCAAAGGTGGCACTTTGACATGGACATGGTTATCATATACATCTACTCGGTCAACTGGATTGTTGGCTTCTTCATCTTCTGCATCCTCTGTTACCTCTTTTTCCCCTCGTTTTGACAACATGATGATGATGATGTGATGATGATGATGACGAAAGAGTGTGTTTTAGGTGGGGTGGCGGGTGGAGGGTAAACAACGTCAGCCTTTAGAAGAAGACGGAGATAGGAAGTACAGTAGAAGGACACCCTTGTGATGACGAGAACCGTCAGTGTAATAAAATAGGAAAAGCGGACACAACATTAGGTACACCTACACAATAGAATCATATCCATTTGAAAAATCGTTCTGCCTTTACCGAAATAATAATGTTAAGTAAGCAAAATAGCTGCTAACTAAGAAATACTTGTGGATTCTAAAATTGCCCTCAATATGAAAAAACAATAGAGCAACATGTTATTATCATCAACACAATTTTTTGGTTTTAGTTTAACACGTATGGCCATGTGCAAAAATACATAATATTTTAAAATTGGATTTAACGCTTGCAATATTTGTAATAATATATTGTTAATACATTTATATACTGTTATGATAGTGTAGAAAAACACATCCTATTTTTCATGTTATTATATATAACTCCTTTTGCAAGTTATTGAATACATTTTTGTGGATTATGAGAAAGGCCCTCAATATGCTAAACCGATAAATTAACATGTTATTATCATCAACACAATGTTTTTGTGTAATACATATGGTCATGTGTAAAAATACATAATATTTCAAAATTGGATTGAACAATTTCATATTTGTAATATTTAATGTGCTATTATGATCATGTGCAAAATACTACTTTTCATTCATTTTCCAAACCGCTTATCCTCATTAGGGTCACGGGGATGCTGGAGCCTATCCCAGCTGGCTTCGGGCGAGAGGCGGGGTACACCCTGGACTGGTCGCCAGTCAATCGCAGGGCACATATAGACAAACAAACATTCACACTCACATTCATACCTATGGACAATTTAGAGTCGCCAATTAACCTAACATGCATGTTTTTGGAATGTGGGAGGAAACCGGAGTACAATTTAGAGTCGCCAATTAACCTAACATGCATGTTTTTGGAATGTGGGAGGAAAGCGGAGTACCCGGCGAAAACTCACACACGCACGGGGAGAACATGCAAACTCCACACAGAGATGCCCAACGGAGATTTGAACCCAGGTCTTCCAGATCTCCTGACTGTGTGGCCAATGTGCTAACCACTCATCCACCGTGCGGCCCTGCATTTCATTTTATTCGATTGAACTTCTCGTTTGTATTGTTTGTAACATTTGTATTTTGGATCATGAGTATGATTCACCTACCATTGATTTTGGTGGTGTTGTAAACCTGCACCGCGTTCCACCGACAGCTCTTCCCAGTATCTTCACAGGGTGCAGGTGTGCCTAATGAAGTGTCCACTGCACGATGAGACCAGACATAAGATTGCCATTAAACCCTTTCAAAGCAGTGATAAACATGCATATTCCTGTATATCATTGTGGGTTTCGAGCACATAGTATTCCAGCCCCTTGGACTGCGTGTCGCCGTCCTGCAGCAAAGGTTGAGGTCTGAGGTTACAAGCGAACCGAGACCCCGAGGAGCGGGCAGTGAAAGGTTGCTGTGCATGAATGTGCAAATATATTTGACGTGCATGCACGCCAAAGTGTGTGAGGGGGAATGGTGAGGCGCATGGTGACGTTTGCAGCCTTCGTGCGTGTGGAAGCGCAGCAGATGGCCGTCAGCCGCCTCAGCTGCCACTTGGCGGGAAGCACGCAAGGCACGGATGCATCGCGCGGGGTGCTGAGGCTGCGGGAGGAGGAGAGAGGAGGACATTGCGCCGAGCTGCAGGAGTGAAGGTGACTTGATGCGGAGAGGAGGCGTGCATCCTCCTCTTCCTCCTCCTCCTGCTGCTGCTCATCTTTTCTCATCTAGGAGCACATCTGGCCCCACTCTGGGGCGGACGTGGGGGGGAGCCAGCCGCAAAGCCACAAACGAGGTTCGAGTCCGGGTGAGCCGAGGGGAGGACGGTGTGAAGTGGAGTTGTGTGAGGAGAGGAGGAAGGCGGCGGCGGCTGGAGGCTGGTGGAGGAGGGGGGGGGGCGCTCTGTCAAAACCCATCCTTCTCTGTTAGGACTGTTCTGGTAGTGTGTTTGTATGCATGAGTTCTGCATCGAATGGGCGCAAAAACCGCCCCAAATCGACCGGGACCATCTTCCAGATCGGTAAGCCTCTCTACCGAGACCCCCAGCGGAGGGAGAGCACGGAGAGCAGCCGCAGAGCCCAGCGTGCCGTGGCCGACTGCAGGATGGTAGGTGGCTGATACACATCCGCGCCGTGCCGTGCACGGTTCCGTGGTCTCCTCCGTGCATGCACATGTCACATTATCTGCACGCCTGTCTGTGTGTTTTGCATGGGTGCTGTGTATGTCCTGTGTAAGCTGCAGCACGTCATAACTGGGCTTTTTGGGGGGTGGGGGGGGGCTCTGAGGTGGTGCAAAGTCAACATAGCAATTAGAGCACTCCTGGGCAGGTTTTATTGCATAGTCTGTTGGTGTTTATGTTGACTTTTTTGCCATTCTTATGATCAAAAGTATTTGCTGTTCAACATTTTTACTACAACTAGTGTTACTGTTATTGTATCGTGTGTTTGTAGTAAAACAGCAAGTCACAATTTTACAGCGCAATCATTGTACCGCTACGGATGTCACATTTGCTACTGGGAACTGTAACGTGCTTATTCCCCCGCACGGCGGAGCGGCTCAGACTCTGCGATACAGAAAATGCCCTGTGGGTCGCCGGGTGTGTGCATTTTGCACCGGTGTAAAAATGCCGTGCACCGCACGCTTTCTAACACTCTGGGTGGCTCATTCAGTTGCAATCAGTCCAAAGTCGGCACCGGGATCTTTGACTGCAGCTTATGTCACGTAAGAATCCGTCAACAACTGGGTGATTTTTTTGCCGCAAATACAGATCGTCCAAGAGTTCAACACGCTGGTGGCTCTGTATCGTGAGCTGGTCATCTCCATCGGCGAAATCACGGCGGACTGTCCCGCCCTACGGGCCGAGATGCTGAGGACTAGAACCAAAGGCTGCGAGATGGCGAGGACCGCGCACCACAATCTGTCTTTGATATCAGGGTGAGTGCTTAGAGTCATTGATATAGTAATAGCGATTTCAATCCACAGTGTATGCGGTGGCAGGAATTGTTACATACCTGAAGGGCTGAGCTTAAAACATCAGTAAGGAATCATAGCCTTTTGCTCTTGAGCTTCCTCATATGTACATTCTCTTCATTACCATCATCAGTATGGTTTGGAAGCTGTTAGTTCAATGCATTTTGAACGTATCGACGTAAAGGACCAGTGACAGAAGGTCACTGGGAATCAACAAAAGGAATGGAAAATAAATGGCTACAGCAGTCGCTTACCAGATTGTAGTAAGATCGGAACCCATGTCCGGCCAATAACTGGGCTGTCTCCAGGGAAGAAGGGAGCTTGGCAATGAAGTGGGCCGTTTGGAGAAAACTATCTGGTAAGAACCATACTTTTTCCCTGGGAACAAGGACGTTCAGTGCAATGCAGGAGCATGGGTGGAGTGGGATGGGTGGAAACCGCACCAGATCACCTGGAGGGAGGTGGGATGACTTTCCTTGCAAGTGGGGAGAAATTCCTTAATGCCTGATTTCGTAGAGGGACACCAGAATCTTTGGGAAATGTCAAACTGGGTCTGGCTAACACCTTCATGGCAGGCAATATTTTTCTCACGGCTCCACTGAGGACACCTTAGTCCTCAGTCCTGCAGGAACAGCATACCAGAGGAAATAAAACATAACCTCATGTGGTGGGTCTGGGAAGTGTGGTTAGAGCTGGTGTACTGGCAGGATGTTGGTGAATGTGAAAGAGTGGGAACAGACCCATGAGCCAATCCGCTGGCAGGACGAGTCGGGCGCTTGGAGATGTAATGCATGGAGTCACCGCAGTGGAGACAAAGACAAGTCTTTGGTTGATGTGAGACAACCTCCTTCAAGCTGCATGGAGTGGGTGGAGAAGCTGATCCGATATATATGGTCGGGGATATCCGCTCAGGCTGTCTGGGCATGATGTTTCGGCTGTAGTTGGAGGTCGTGCGTTCAGGTTGAGTGACTTGACCCCCTTTTTGCTTTCCCCCGTATTTTCAGTTAGGTCGGCGAGGTTCTTGGGGCCTCCAGAGGGGTCATCCGATCCTTGATATCGGCTGCAAGTCCCCCAAAAAGGCGTTGCAGTGGGAATTCTGTGGAGTAGTCAAAGTCGTAGTCGATGAGGAGGGAGCGGATGGCGCCCGAAATGTGCTCCATGACTTTGGCAGCTATATGTTGAAAATGGGAGTTTAAAATGGAGCTCACATTCTGTGAGGAAGGTGTGAACGTCTTTTCAGTTTGCAAGGAAGCTCTCGGGCCAGGAAAGCTGGCGACGAGGGGTGACCTCAGGTGTCGCTAGAGTCTCTGGATTAGGTTCCACCTCACAGCTGCTGGAGAGCGGCACAGTGGCAGAGATGACATTTTGAAAAATTATCAAAAGGCGGCACTTCCGGCCAGGACAATAAAACAGTAGTACCGCAGACAGACAGCAGATGGCAGCAAACACAGGTAGAGTGCGCATATGACGCCTTTTTACAATGTTTCTATCACCACCTTGCTCTCTACTGTCAGCTACACAAAAGCTGCTAGAAATATATATTCCAAAGAAAGAATTAAAACAATACCAAGCGAAGATGGTCATTTTTTATATATATATTTTTTACATACACAGAATTATACAACATCAACAGGAACACACGCTAATCATATCAGTCGCAAGGCAACCTTGCCAAGAACAGTAAAAGGTGGGACATTCCGCTGCATGCTTTGCATGGGGAACAGTAACACCATTTAGTGGACAAATACCAAAATTAAAAGTAAAAGCCAGCTGTATAAATTGAAGTGTTAGCATAAAGAACTGAATTCATTTTTAGTAAAATAAACGTGGCAATGGCGACAATATTAGAGATCTTTATTTTAAAAAAACTATACTATAAAATATATATACTGTATATATATATTCAAAAAATATGAATATAATATCAATAATGATTTGTATGATTATTTTACATCTACACAATTTACTCACATAATGTTTTTACTGCTTACATGAACATTGCTGAAAAATACTGACTGCAAAGTATTTATGACCAATGTCCACTGTATGCTTCAGCACAGTAGATTTAAATTTGATCACCTGTGCTGCCGCTGAAAAATGTCATAATAGCAACTGCAGCTAAATAAAACATACTCTGGTGGGCTTTTTATGTTGCCACGCGCATGCTAAGGATTCTCAGGAATTATGCATGTTTCAAGTAAAATAGAAGAGTAGACAGTAATACTCTGCTGCTTAATTGTCATATTTATTGTTGCATCGCGGTTTCTGACTGGTGAGGTGACTGTTGTGGACCAGGAAGTAGCAAAGATTAGTAAGGAAGAAGTGAGGAGGGCATTGAAAAGGATGAAGAATGGAAAGGCACCCGGTCCTGATGATATACAGTACATGTGGAGGTATGAAAGTGTCTAGGAAAGGTGGCAGTAGAGTTCCTGACTGGGTTGTTTAACAGGATTTTAGATATTGAGAAGATGCCTGAGGAATGGAGGAGAAGTGTGCTGGAGTTCCGAGTGAAGGTGGGACTTCATCACGGATCAGCTCTGAGCCCCTTCTTGTTTGCTAAGGTGATGGACAGGCTGACGGAGAGGATAGACAGGAATCTCCATGGACTATGATGTTTGCAGATGACATTGTGATATGTAGTGAGAGCAGGGAACAGGTGGAGGAGAAGCTTGAGGGGTGGAGGTTTGCCCTGGAAAGGAGAGGAATGAAGACGGAGTGTAAATGAGAGGGACTCAAGTGGAAGAGTGAGGTTACTGGGAGAAGAGATCAAGAAGATGGAGGATTTTAAGTACTTAGGGTCAACAGTCCAGAGCAATGGAGAGTGTGGAAAAAGAGGTGAAGAAGCGTGTGCAGGCAGGCTGGAATGGGTGGAGAAAAGTGTCGAGTGTGATAGAAGAGTTTCAGCTAAAATGAAAGGAAAGGTGTACAAAACTGTGGTA
The DNA here is from genome assembly GCA_024372805.1 of Oostethus manadensis. Classification (NCBI taxonomy): domain Eukaryota; kingdom Metazoa; phylum Chordata; class Actinopteri; order Syngnathiformes; family Syngnathidae; genus Oostethus; species Oostethus manadensis. Next base: position 899,174 of record QODF01000202.1, on the reverse strand, counting down.
AGACCAGCGGTGTTGTTTGGTTTAGAGACAGTGCCGCTAAGAAAAAGACAGGAGGCAGAGCTGGAGGTAGCTGAGATGAAGATGCTGAGGTGCTCTTTGGGTGTGACCAGGATGGACAGGATCAGAAATGAGCACATCAGAGGGACAGCACATGTTAGAGGTTTCGGAGATAAAGTCAGAGAGGCCAGACTGAGATGGTTGGGACATGTCCAGAGGAGATATAGGGAATATATTGGTAGAAGGATGCTGAGTTTTGAATTGCCAGGCAGGAGGCCTAGAGGAAGAGCAAAGAGGAGGTTTATGGATGTAGTGAAAGAGGATATGAAGGTAGTTGGCACAAGAGAAGAGGATACAGAAGACAGAGTTAGATGGAGGCAATTGATTCGCTGTCCTGACCCCTGAAGGGATAAGCCCAAAGGAAAAGAAGAGTCCACTTTTTATTATGAGTGATTGCATAAAAAGATTCCTATTAAATCGCAAGGTTTTATCCCATGATGGTCTGCAGGTGGCGCCCCCTGATGGGATAAGCGGAAAGATAAAGAAGAAGAAGAAGATTGTGGTTTCTGACTGAAGTTATGCTTGATTATGATGCATTTTTGTGCTTCAGGCCAGAGGACGGTGAGATCCACCCTGAGATCTGCAGGCTTTTCATCCAGCTGCAGTGCTGTCTGGAAATGTACATCACTGAGATGCTCAAATCTTTCTGCTTGCTGGGCTCCCTGCAGCTCCACAGGAAAAGTATTAAAACGCACACAGACAATTCTGATTCATGTTTGATCCATCTATTTCTCATTGGTGCCCTCTACTGGATGTGTGCTCCAGGTAAAGATATCTGCAGCCCCTCCACAGTGCAGGACAGGAAGTGTGAGGAGAGCTCCGACATCCCCATCCTGGAGGACATCTCTTCCTCACCCACGGACTGTCCTCAACTATGCTGGCTGGTGGCCGCAGACATAGAAAACATAGACAAGTAAGTAAAACACTTTCTATACTACTCTACTTTTGCACATTACAAAAAGGAGATGATTCAAAAAGTGGTGAACTCACTTGGCAAAGGTCTGCGTGAGTGCTTTTCTGAGTTTAAACAGGATATTATTGTAAATTATTATTACAATTCCAATCATACATACAAAAAATTGGCCCCAAAGTTCTAAAATATTTGTAATCATTCCACTTTTTATTATGCGTGAGAGAAGAGTTTCAGCTAAAATGAAAAGGAAAGGTGTACAAAACTGCGGTGAGACCAGTGAAGTTGTTTGGTTTAGAGACAGTGCCGCTGAGGAAAAGAGGTAGCAGAGATGAAGATGCTGAGGTTCTCTTTGGGTGTGACCAGGATGGACAGGATCAGGAATGAGCACACCAGAGGGACAGCACATGTTAGGGGTTTTGGAGATAAAGTCAGAGAGGCCAGACTGAGATGGTTGGGACATGTCCAGAGGAGAGATAGTGAATATATTGGTAGAAGGATGCTGAGTTTTGAATTGCCAGGCAGGAGGCCTAGAGGAAGAGCAAAGAGGAGGTTTATGGATGTAGTGAAAGAGGACATGAAGGTAGTTGGCAAGAGAAGAGGATACAGAAGACAGAGTTAGATGGAGGCGATTGATTGGCTGTGGCGACCCCTGAAGGGATAAGCCCAAAGGAAAAGAAGATTCCACTTTTATTATTGGTGATTGCATGAAAAGATTCCTATTAAATCGCAAGGTTCTTATCCCACGATGGCCTGAAATAATGAAAGACAACGGTTAAATAAGGCTAGACTCTTGAAAATATAAAATGTTCAAAATGTACTTGGTTGGAATCATTTTTTTGGATTACAAGAAAATATTTTACAATATAATCTCTGAATGTTTGTGCCTTTTATGAACGTGACATAACTGGAAATGTGAACGGATTGTTATGATTATTAGATTTAGTTATTATTCGAATGATTAGATATTACTTGACTGGCCTGATGGTGTTGATACGCAACATCACATGGCTCATCATAACCAAGCCATGTATGTATGTTATCGTATTTGTCACAGGGACATGCGCGACATGAAGAACCTTCTCAGTCAACTCAGGGAGACAATGCCTTTACCACTGAAGAACCAAGGTACCTTCTTAAGGAACTTTCAAAACCTTCTCCAACCCCAGAACAGTGTAAAAAAAAACTTTTACTGCACTTCCTCTGTTTAGATGACAGCAGTTTGCTCAACCTGTCTCCCTACCCGCTGGTCCGACAGAGGAAGAGACGCTTCTTTGGCCTCTGTTGCTTGGTAACCAGCTGAGGCCGCGCCCTCCCGGCATCAACACAACACAGCCCACCCTCCTCCATCGTGTGTCCCTCCCACCGCTCTATACTAAAGTACTGCCATTTTAAAGAAAAGAAAAAGAAAATAAGAAGACCTCACATTCCAGGCTGAGACGGAATCTCACATTTACAGTATCGGGGGGAAAAGTCGTCCAGTGTTTGATGTAAAAGAGAAAAAGAACAAAGAGTGTAATTGTCTAATTTGTGGGAATATGTCAAGTAAAAGCCCCTTGAATGTTCCTGGATGGCAAAGACAAGAAAGTCATTTATACAGTAATGTGTAGTCCACTAGTCTGTTTCCACCCCCCTGTAGTTTTCCCATTAAAGATTAAAAAATCCCGTTCAAAGTGCAATATACTGTAATATGGAGAACTCGTTTGCACAAACTATATAAATATATAACTTGTATGATTACACCTGTTGTGTCTGCCCTATGAATTGTTTGGTTGTTGGTCGGTGCCCTGCATGGCGCCCTCTAGTGGTTAATGCTTGTAATTGGTGTTTGGGCTCAGGTGGAAGCTGAGGATTTAGGTCATTTTGCATTGTTAATAAAACTTTTGTTATTGAAGTTAATGGATGAGTAGGTATTTTTTATCGCATGCAGCACCATCAAAATCCGGCAAACGGAGACAAAACATCTTCACTAAAGATGTTGGCCGTTGGGCACGTGGCTAGGCTGCATTGTTATGAAAATAGTTGGTTTACTGGTAATTGTCCACAAAATATGCTGTATGTATGTAGTGATTATTAAGCAATTTAAGTTGAAATAGATCATACAGACCAGGGGTCTCAAACTCCTTCCATGGAGGGCCGAGACCCTGCTGGTTTTCTGTCCAACTGCAGGTGATTCTAATGATCAACACCTCCTTTGAGGGAAGGAGCTCATCGATTAAAGCACCTATTTTGGTGAGCGGCTAGAAAGAAAACCAGCAGCATCTCGGCCCACCATGGCACGAGTTTGAGACCCCTGGCCTAAAATGACCCCTACTCAAAACGTAAATGATGGCCTGACTGCCTCTGACATTATGGCAATATATACATTTTTTTAACCTAGTCAGACATATTTTTGGAAATATAATAACACAACTGACATATGAAAATAATTTAATAGCATAACCGTGTGTTTCCCACCCTTCCACGTGTTTTAAGCACTGCATGAAACGTGGTTTTTGTCTGACATATCCATGTAATTATGCATGATAAGAAATGTAACGGTTATATTTACTAGCCATTAAGTGTTGCTCCGTGCATGCAGTTCAGTTCAATGTTTATCAGGGAATACCACCGAGGTAGGAGGTATATGATATATTATATAACAAATATAGCATATTTTTCAGTCCCTGGCCATCAAAGCTTTTCATCATGAAGCCTGATGTAGAGTTGCGCTGTGGCTACTTGCAGGCGTCGTCCTATGCTATACTAGAACTACTATTACTAGTAGCATGTTTGGTTTCAGGTTATGAGGTTAGGATTTGGATTAGGTTTAGGATGAGGGTTTGGGGAAGTTTGATGGTTGGAGTTAGGATTTTCCTTCAGGGTTTCCAATTAGAGTTACAAGTTGGATTCAAGGTTTCAAAATATGCTTTCCATTTAGATTTTCCAGATCATTTTTCAAACTAGATTAGGAATAGGGTTTCCAGTTAGGGTTTTAAATTAGGATTAGGGTTTACAAATAAAGTTGCAAATTAGTTTTAAGGTATTTCCAGTTTGGGTTTGTAATTAGGATTAGTGTTTCAAACTAGTTTCAAACTAGTTACAACTTTAATAGCATTTAAGGTTTTTAGATTGTGTTTCAAATTAGGGTTAGGTCTTCCAATTCGAATTTGGATTTTAGATGATGGTTTCCAGTTAGAGGTAGAACAAGGGAATCCCCCGAGGGAGCACTCTCTAGTACTTCCTCTAAGGACTCCAAAAAGGGCGGGTATTCTGAACTGCCGTTTGGCGCATAAGCGCAAACAACTGTCCGGACCCGTCCCCCCACCCGAAGGCGTAGGGAAACTACCCTCTCGTTTACCGGGTTAAACTCCAACGTGCAGGCTTGGAGCCGGGGGCCAACAAGAATTGCCACCCCTGCTCGTCGCCTCTCATTGCTGGCGACACCAGAGTGGAATGAAGTCCAGCCCCGCTCAAGCGGACTGGTTCCAGAGCCCTTGCTGTGCGTTGAGGTGAGTCCGACTATATCTAGCCGGAATTTCTCCACCTCACGCACCACCTCAGGCTCCTTCCCCGCCAGGGAGGTGACATTCCACGCACCGACAACTAGCTTCTGTAGCCGAGGATCGGACCGCCAAGGCCTCCGCCTCCAGCCGCCACCCAGCTCTCTTTGCACCCGACCACTTTGGCCCCTCCTACGAGAGGTGAGCTCAAGGGAGGGGGGACACACGTTACCGGTGTCCACGGTGACCTGCATCCCAATGATGTTCTTGTGCATCATTGGGGTCTATTGAGCCACTTTTTGTCTGGTCCCTCCCCTAGGACCTGTTTGTCATGGGTGACCCTACCAGAGGCATGACAGACAACTTAGCTCCTAGGATCATTGGGACACGCAAATTCCTCCACCACGGTAAGGTGGTGACTCAGGGAGGAGTTTGTTTTGTTTGTTTTGGACACTTGGGTGAAGAGAGGGGCGGACCTGTCAACCGATCACCAGCTGGTGGTGAGTTGGTTCCGATGGTGGGGGAGGATGCCGGTCAGAACTGGCAGACTCAAACGCATTGTGAGGGTCTGCTGGGAACAACGTCTGGCAGTGTCCGCTGTCATAAGGAGTTTCAACTCTCACCTCCGGGAGAGCTTTGACCGTGTTCAGAGGGAGGCAGCGAAAATTGAGTCCGAGTGGGCGATGTTTCGTGCTTCTATTGTCGATGCGGCTGATCGGAGCTGTGGCCATAAGGTGGTTGGTGCCTGTCGTGGCGGTAATCCCAGAACCCGTTGGTGGACACCAGTGGTGAGGGATGCCGCCAAGCTGAAGAAACAGTCCTATCAGTCCTTTTTGGCCCATGGGACTCTGGAGGGGGCTGACAGCAGGCCAAGCGGTCTGCAGCTCTGGTCACTGAATCAATATCCCGGACTTGGGAGGAGTTCGGAGAAGTTCGACTTCTGGGTGGCTTCAAAGAGATTCTGGACCACCATCCGCCGTCTCTGGAGGGGGAAGCAGTGCACAGTCAACACCGTCTATCGTGTGGATGATGTGCTGCTGAACTCGACTCGAGATGTTGTGGACCGGTGGAGGGAATACTTTGAAGACCTCCTCAATTTCACCGACACGTCTTCCAACGTGGAAGCAGTGCCTAGGGACTCCGAGGCTGGTTCTCCTATCTCTGGGGCTGAGGTTACCGAGGTGGTCAAAAAGCTCCTTGGATGAGATCTGCCCGTAGTTCCTTAAGGCCCTGGATGCTCTGGGTGTGTCTTGGTTGACACGACTCTGCAGCATCGCGTGGACATCGGGGTCGATGCCCCTGGACTGGCAGACCCGAGTGGTGGTCCCGCTTTTTGAGAAGGGGGACCGGAGAGTGTGTTCTAACTATCGCGGGATAACACTCCTCAGCCTTTCTGGTAAGGTCTATTAAGGGGTTCTGGATAGGATGAGCCGCCCGATAGTCGAATCTCAGGTTCAGGAGGAGGAGTGTGGTTTTCGTCCTGGTCGTGGACTGTGGACCAACTCTATACTCTCGGCAGGGTCCTTCAGGGTGCATGGGAGTTTGCCCAACCAGCCTACATGTGTTTTGTGGACTTGGAGAAGGCATTCGACCGTGTTCCTCGGGGAATAGTGTGGGGAGTGCTCTGGGAATATGGGGTACCGGACCACCTAATCCAGGTGGTTTGTTCCCTGTATGACCGGTGTCAGAGTATGGTTCGCATTGTCGGCAACAAGTTGGACGCGTTTCCAGTGAGGGTTGGACTCCGCCAGAGCTGCCCTTTGTCACCGATTCTGTTCATTACTTTCATGGACAGAATTTCTAGCCGCAGCCAGGGCGTTGAGGGGTTTCAGTTTGGTGGCCGCAGTATTCGGTCTCTGCTTTTGCAGATGATGTGGTCCTGTTGGCTTCATCGAGCCGTGACATTCAACTCTCACTGGATTGGTTCGCAGCTGAGTTTGAAGAGGCTCGGATGAGAATCAGCACCTCCAACTCCGAATCCATGGTTCTCAGTACCTCGAGGTCTTGTTCACGAGTGAGGGAAGGATGGAACGCGAGATGGACAGGCTGATTGGTGCAGCATCTGCAGTGATGCAGACTCTGCACTTGTCTGTCGTGGTGAAGAGAGAGCTGAGCCGAAAGGCAAAGCGCTCAATTTACCGATCGATCTACTTTCCTACCCTCACCTATGGTCATGAGCTTTGGGTAGTGACCAAAAGGACAAGATCGCGTGTACAAGCGGACAAAATTAGTTTTCTCCGCAGGGTGGCTGGGCTCTCCCTTAGAGATAGGGTGCGAAGGACTGTCATCCGGGAGAGATTCGGAGTAGAACCGCTGCTCCTCCGCATTGAGAGGACCCAGATGAGGTGGCTTGGGCATCTGGTTAGGATGCCTCCCGGACGCCTCCCTGGAAAGGTGTTCAGGGCACGTCCAACTAGTATGAGGTTTTGGGGAAGATCCAGGGCACGTTAGAGAGACCATGTCTCTCGGCTGGCATGGGAACGCCTTGTCATCTGCCGGTAAGAGCTGGACGAAGCGGCCGGCAAGAAGGACCTCTGGGCTTCTCTGCTTAGTTTGCTGCCCCCACATCCCGACCTTGGATAAGCGGAAGAAAATGGATGGATGGATGGAGTTTCCAGTTAGGACTAGGGTGTCCAATAGTAGGAGTAGGATTTGCAAATAGGGTTTCAAATCACAATTAGGGTTTTCAGGTACCTTTTAAATTAGGTTACAGTTTCCATTAAGGGTTTTGTTTTTTCAATTTAGGGTTTTGTTTGCAAATTACAATTACAGTAGAGTTTCCAAATGTAGACCCACATTTATTTTAGGGTATCCGTTTCCAGTTCAGGTTTCAAATTAAGGGTAGATATTCCAGATGGCGTTTGAAATTATTGTTAGTGTATAAAATTAGATTTTCCAATTTTGGTTCCAAAGTAGTGTCAGCAGATTAGGGTTTCAAACTAGGATTAGGGTTTTAGGTAGGAGTTTGAAATCAGGGTTAGGGTTTCAAACTAGTCTTACGGGCTTTTATTAGTGTAGTGTTAGGGTTTAGGATTTTATTTGAGTTTTCAGTTAGTCCAAACTCTAATGGGTATAACATAGGGGTTAGGGTTTAGGATTTGGTCTATGGTTTCGGTTAGTCCAAATTGTAAAGGGTTTCAGGTAGGGGTTAGGATTTGCAGCCGGTTTTGGTTTAGGGCTTCAGTTAGTCAAAACTTTAATGGGTTTAGGGCTGACGTCACGGTTTAGGTTTTGGTTTAGGGTTTCATTTAATCAAAACTCTAATGGGTTTAGGGCTGGGGTTAGGGTTAGGGTTTAGTTTTTGGTTTAGGGCTTCAGTTAGTCAAACCTCTAACCATAACCCAGACTATAAGTCCAGTGCCTTGTTTACCAAGTACCCTTTTCTTGTATGACCTGTGAAAATGATCACAGGTGGAGTACACGGTACAGGTGGAGTACACGGTACAGGTGGAGTACACGGTACAGGTGGAGTACACGTCCAGCTCTTATTAAAATCACTCAGCAAAACTTTCTGCATGGACGCCAGTGTCTGGAGTTTTTTAGGGAGAACAATGCCGTGCTGTTATCTGGCATGTTGTTGACAAATTGCTACAGACTGGAAACCACTAAATGATGTCTGCTGAGGCTGAGTTGAGGAAAAAGAGTGTCCAGACTTTAGTCCATTAGCAGTCATTTCTTCTTTTCTTTCTTTTCTTTTTCTCTCAATCCGAGGATAGCAAGTACCACGTTAACACACATAGAAGGTTAAAAGGTCCATAAAGTTCCCCTTGATTGACACCAAGGTGTGATTTATTGTTGCAAACACTGGAGGGCAATAGAGATGTAGCAAAAATTCTCCCCTTTATGGACGCTACTGCCTGAAATGACATTTCCGCAAAAGAGCTTTAATACTAAAACAGTGTGATTTCCCTTCAATTAGCAGGAGAAACACCACTGCCTGCATCCTTGTAGTATGTCTTCCATCCCATTGCTGCTGTCGTTGCGGTGGCCATTACAAGCTGTCAGCTCAAGAGCCTAAGAGCCGTAGGGAAGATTAGGTTGCCAGAGCGAGGGATGATATTTTTTTTCCTTGAATAAAAACTTGCTATACCTGCAGATAGAGGATGTCAAAGTTATCGATTTAGAAGTGGCTGCAAATGGAAGCAGGCAAGGTTGTTTTTTTTTTTTAATAGGGCTGCTATGTGTGGGGGGTTGGGGGGAAACATTTTTCCACTGATAGCATGGACATATAATAGAGCCAATTAGGCCACAGCAGCTCATACAAACACCGTCACAGCCATTTCGAGTGGGGGAAATTGAACACCCTTCACGGTGAGAGATCGAGACATTGTGGAGCCACGCACAATTTGTCATCCACGATGATGAGGGAGCATGGGCCTTTCCATCTCACCATATCTTACCATATTTCAGTATGTTGCTATTGTCAACAGGCGTCACTATGCGGACTCCAAATGCAAAGCCAAAGTAAAGGCAGTACTAACACGCAGACGCTGTATTGAGTACGCCTGCATAGTGTAATGATATACTGAAATTCTACCCTTATGACGGTAACAGTGCTCGGTTTTGATTGCCACTGTTTGATAATAATACATCCGTGTGTCAGATTCTAAAGACTAGGGAGAATTAAACATCAGAGTTGTTGTTATATAATGATGTATCAAAACATTTTTAATGCTTTATTTTGAAAGAAAAAAAATGCTGTGGTTGTAATGCATCCTAGTGAGAGGTATTAATTTTAAAGATATAATAATATAATGTTTATTATTGTTAGTTGTAGTATTTTTTATGGGGATTTTTGACTACCTGTATATTTAATTTAACTCAATTTATATAAACAATGGCTGTCCTTAGATTCAAATATTTAATTGCATCTTGTCCATTGTTAACTCATAATTAATCACATTTAATCTATAATAAGTAGGGATGCAAATCTCATTGTGGTAAACAATTCAATACCACAACTGCATCAAATGTTAAGTAAAGGGATGTCAACTTTGGAAATATGGGCCCTTATTTTATTCAAAAATAAAATACAGTTAGAAATCCCAGTTTTTGAATGGTAAATGCGAGCAGTTAGGGTTAGCTAGCATTAGCATTTAGATCCACTGCCATTGACACGAACCCCCATACCAAAAAGCTGTCAACGGCAATACTGTAGCTCCTCGCCCAAATTTAAGCTAGCAGTTCAAAGCAAAACGAGTGACGGCTCGCATCTAAAAAGCGCTCGTTAATCGGGACACTCGTATGCCAAGGTACCACTGTATAAACGACACTTAAAACAATACCTGGAGTGCGGCAGTAACTTCTCTCTTCTCCCAGAGGCGACGCACTTTGTGACAACTCCAGTCACAGCCACTGCCGGGGCTTTCAAGCTGAACTTAGCATTTAAAATACCCGTTTCCTGCCCATTTCAGCTCAATATTTGCTAGCTAGCTCTAGTTCTACACAAACCGCTGTCGCTCCGGGTCCTCACACTACGATGTGGGCTGAGGGTCAAACAGAACTTGCACGCCAAATTTATTAAAGGAAACCTCTGTTAACCGAGACAGCCCTAATATAAATAAACAAATATATATATAACTGCTTAATTCCGTATTACAATAATGTTTAAATATTAGAATAATGTTGAATATTATGGAAAAGTTCATTTGTTGGAGTTTTTACATTACCTACATTATATCACCAATATAAGAGAAGATTTTCTACTCAGAGAGTGAAATGTTTGCCATTATTTTAAATAAATATATTTCTCATCACCAGTCTCATCGCCAGTCATCTGTGAGTGAGTCCATTACTGTACGGCAGCAACAAAGCCAAGTCTCATCACCTCAGGCTACAATAACAGTTGGCCACCAGACCGTGCCCTCCATCAGTGCCGCTCCATGATGGTCACATGTCCCCGTTTGATAGCCATCTGTGCCCCGAAGTCGGGTGTTCTGGCCAGCAGGCCTCAACTGTATCCCTCTTTTGTGGGTTCAACCCAAGAGACGAGTTGTGAAAGGTCCGGTGCACACAAATAGAGCACGTTCTTTCCCTAATATTTCCTTTGAGATGACCTACAGTAGCATGATGGTGTCTCAGATGTAAACACATCATATTATAATCAACAATGATGTGTTTACGTTTATCAGTCCGGCTATTCTTATTTCAGATGTGAGGGGCGTTTCCTGTCACCTATCCCAGCAGACTTCGGGCGGGAGGCGAGGTACACCCTGGACTGGTCGCCAGTCAATCGCAGGGCAGACAAACAACCATTCACACTCTAATGGAGAATTTAGAGTTGCCAATTGACCTAACATGCATGTCTTTGGAATGTGGGAGGAAACCGGACATGCAAACGACACACAGAGATGCCCAACGGAGATTCGAACCCTGAACGTCCTGACTGTGAGGTCAATGTGCTACCCACTCGTCCACCGTGCGGCCTAATACATGTTTAATAATTGGTTTAACAAACGTGGTAAAATTGTATTATTTTATGTTTTTGAGCATCATGTCATGACGTTTTTCCAATTTTGTATACATTTAATTAGGGTGTATAACAGCAAAATACAACCACACAAATACATTTAGTAACTAACAATCAATAATTAGCTTCAATAAATACAATTATTAAACGAAAACATTGTGTAAAATATTGGTCTGACAGTGTTTATAATATTTTGCTTCCGTTAATTAGTTACATCAAACAATGCAAATTATATTAGAAAATTAATGGCAAATAATTAAGTACTTTTCATTAAATTCTAACAGTTTGAATTAAAATGCTTTATTTGTATTACTCTTTAGAAGATACAGAAGACAGGGTTAGATGGAGGCAATTGATTTGCTGTAGCGACCCCTGAAGGGATAAGCCCAAAGGAAAAGAAGAAGACTCTTTAAAAAATAATTGTACTAATTATTTGTTTTTATAGCAGTATTACAATAGTATTCAATGTGTTTGTTTTTTAATATTAATATTAATATGAATGTTTGTTTATATTTATACCATTACAATATATATTTAAAATTGATTTACTACAATATAGATTTTTTATGTTTATGGTAATATTATTATTAATATGAATATGTTTTATATACATATTTATAACATTAAACTATATATATTTAAAATGTTTAAATTGCATTATTGATTTTTGCTTTGATTTGTGTTGATGTTTTTACTCATATTATTATGATTTTGTAAATTGATTTGAGCGCTCGAGTGATCCTAGGAGCTATGTTGTCGGGGGCTTTATGGCCCTGGTAGCGTCTCCCAAGGCAAACAGGTTCTACGTGACGGGCCAGACTAAGAGTGATTCAGAAGACCCTAAAGATGAAGAAAATCAAGAGGAGTGACCGCACCTCGCCCGGACGTGAGACACCGGGGCCTCACCCTGGAGCCAGGCCTGGGGGAGGGAACAGTACCTCTGGACTGGCAGACCGGGGTAGTGGTCCCCATTTTTAAAAAGGATGACCGGTGGGTGTGTTACAACTATAGGGGTATCACACTCCTCAGCCTCCATGGGAAAGTCTACTCCAGGGTGCTGGAGAGAAGGGTGCGACCGTTAGTCGCAATGTGGTTTTCGTCCCGGTCGCAGAACACTGGACCAGCTCTACACCCTTGCAAGGGTACTCGAGCGTATGTGGGAGTTTGCCCAACCGGTCTACATGTGCTTTGTGGACTTGGAAAGGCATTCGACTGTGTCCCTCGCTGTGTCCTGTGGGGGGTGCTCCGGGAGTACGGGATTGATGGTCCGCTTCTACGTGCCATTCGGTCCTTGTACAATCGAAGCAGGAGCCTGGTTCGCATTGCCAGCAGTAAGTCGAGCTTGTTTCCGGTGAACGTTGGCCTCCGCCAAGGCTGCTCTTTGTCACCGATTCTGTTCATAATCTTCATGGACAGAATTTCTAGGCACAGTCAAGGTGTCTGCTATTTGCAGACGATGTGGTCCTTATGGCCTCATCAGGCTGTGACCTTCGGCGTTTACTGGATCGCTTTGCAGCTGAGTGTGAAGCTTCTGGGATGAGACTCAGCACCTCCAAATCCGAGGCCGTGGTTCTCAGTCGGAAACGGGTGGACTGTACCCTCCGGGTTGGGAGTGAGGTCTTGCCTCAGGTGGAGGAGTTCAAGTATCTCGGGTTCTTGTTCACGAGTGAGGGAAGGTTGGAGCGTGAGATCGACAGACGGATCGGTGCAGCATCTGCAGTAATGCGGTCGCTGTACCGGACCGTCGTGGTGAAGAGAGAGCTGAGCCGGAAGGCAAAGCTCTCTGTTTACCGATGGATCTACGTTCCCACCCTCACCTATGGTCATGAGTTATGGGTCATGACCGAAAGAATGAGATCGCGGATACAAGCGGCGGAAATGAGTTTCCTCCGTAGGGTGGCTGGACTCACCCTAAGAGATAGGGTGAGGAGCTCGGCCATCCGGGAGGAGCTCAGAGTAGAGCCGCTGCTCCTTCACATCGAGAGGAGCCAGTTGAGGTGGCTCGGGCATCTCATCCGCATTCCCCCCTGGGGGCCTCCCTGGTGAGGTGTTTCAGGCACGCCCAGCCGGGAGAAGGCCCCGGGGAAGACCCAGGACACGCTGGAGGGACTATGTCTCACAGCTGGCCTGGGAACACCTTGGTGTCCTCCCGATGGAGCTGGAAGAGGTCGCCGGGGACCGGGAAGTCTGGACTTCCCTACTGAAGCTGCTGCCCCCGCGACCCGGACCCGGATAAGTGGAAGAAAATGGAATGGAATGGAATGATTTTGTATATATTTACAACATAAAATGATGTGATTGTAAAATGTATTTATTAGTGTTATTTTTTTGGTATGTATTTAGGTTAATGTTTGTTATTGTTAATATTAATATGATTTTGAAAATATATCTAAGGATAAGCGGTATAGAAAATGAATGAATGAATGAATATTTTTAACATTAAATTATATATTTTTAAAAAGGTCACCCAGGTCATTGTCTTCTTGGTGCATCGGATCAATCTCAACAGGACATCTTCAGGTGGTCTTAGAAGACATACCGCCTTTTGCGATCGGTTCTGTGCCCTGAAAATCCTGCAGACAAGTGTTTCCAATATTTTGGTGTGGATTGTGCTCCACACAATCCACACAATTGCTCCACATTAACCGTATACTGATTTCATGTGTCAGTGAGCATAAGAGTACGTACCGTTCCCACCATGTCCCCCGTGGGTATAATAATTACAACTTAATCCTGGTTAATTTAGGCATTAAATGTCTATCCAGAGTACTTTTGTGAGAGCGCGACTGAAGTTTAATAGCACCTGCCTGCTGTAATATTGGACCTTTGTGTTCTGTAATTGTACACTGTAGCTGATACTCGTAATGAGATGTAGCCTTCTGTCTCCTACAATAATGCAAGCGTCAATAAACAATGCTCTCCAATCATTTTAATTAACCCAAAGAGGTTTCTTTCATGCTGTGCATCGTTCTAGTGTCCTGGCCACTACCACACACCGGTACAGTGTCAAGAACATGGAAGAGACACCAAGAGACAGGAGAGACACACTCCCTGATCTATGACTAGAAGGAAATCTCCAGGAGACCATCAGTTGTCTCACCAGGACCATGTCTAGACTGTGCAAGGAATGCTTTTACAAAAGTTGGATCAGCCTGTGAGCTCATTTTTCCACTTAAACCTCGACTATGAGCCAGTCCTCAAAGGGTTCTTCATTTACCGTAAATGTCGGGCGTATTTACCTAAGCTGTAAACAAGACAGAACGTTATCGGTTACTAGTACTGGTTATTGATACTATAATAATAATTTGAAGTGCATGAGAAAGTGGAAACATAGCAGTTTGAACACCTGGTCATTTATTCACAAGGGTCTTAGTACCCAACTCAGCAGCAACAGAACCAATGTGGTGATAGCCGTGAGGAGCTAACTGCTCAGCCAGCAATTATATCGCTGATGAGTTCATTGTAAACAACAGGATGCAAGAATTTCAGTTGAGTAGCGGAACCAACATTTTAGAGCCGCTACTGCCACCTTGTGGAGCTAATTTAAAATAGGAGGAGGCTCAAGAGGTTGCCTACAGCCACAGCTGTTCTGTTTCTGACCTGGTGATTTTTAGGGAAACCAAACGGTTATTTGCATTTGTAGAACATAGGCGATAGGAGACACTGTGGTTAATTGACTATCCATCCATTCTTCCATCTTCTTCCGCTTATCAGAGGTCGAGTTGCGGGTCAGGAGCCTTAGGAAGTCCAAACTTTCCTCTCCCTGGCTACTTTGTCCAGTTCCTACCAGCTGATTCTGAGGTGTTCCCAAGCCAGTAGAGAGGCATACCCATCCAGCAAGAACTCGTTGAAAAGAGATCATTACCATACGTTGAAACAACGTTCAGATTTGGTTGAAAAGTGAACGGTAAAAAGACGTCTCCATAAAACGGCCCTTTCCGGTTTAAATTTGGTTGAAAAGCGTCTATTTCAGGGCTAAATTTGGACCAAATCAGTTGGTCATATCTTAGCCCAATTTTTATCTCTATTTTTGTGCTGAATCAGGGAAGTGGGGGACCGACCAGATTCAGTCCCCAAAAACAATGTCCAAATTATGTTAGGGGGGGTAGTCTCTCCAATGTGTCCTGGGTTTTTACTGAGGCCTCCTACCAGTCGGACGTGTCCTGCTGAACGCCCAGAAGGCATCCTGATCCTGAAATAATGAGCTACCTCATCTGGCTCCTCTGAGAATGCGGAGAGGAAGCGGTTACCTTATCTCAAGAGGACAGCAAAGCCACCCCACGAAGAAAACTCATTTCGCCCGCTTGTACCCGCGATCTTGTCCTGTCGGTCGATAACCAAAGCTCATGACCACAGGTGAAGGTAGATCGACTGGTAAACTCAGAGCTTTGCATTTTCGGCTCAGCTCCCTCTTCATCACAACGGATCGATGCAGAATCCGCCCGTTGATTTCCAGCCTTCCCTCACTCATGAACAAGACCCTGAGGCACTTGAACATCCCAGTTGGGGCAGGATCGACCCAGACTTGCACGTGGTTCATTGACTAGACGTGTTAATTGGCGTATTTAGTGAAGATTTCCATTGAATGTTCTTAGCAGACAAGACTATATCCTCGTCAACAGGAGAGTGAATGTCTGACTCGCACCCGTGGCTTCAGTCTTGTTTATATTTTGACCTCACCGTGTACTGTACTGTTGAAGCGCCCATGCAAAGAGAGCCGATCCAGATCCAAATCATGTCGCCTTGCACAAATGTGATCGACACCTGGCTGCTCAGTGGCACGCTACATTGTGGTTCATGAAACACAGTCAGAGCAAGGTCACCCCCGTGTGCCGTCGCCCACCCACTCCATTCTCATCACCGTGGTAACTGGATGAGGTTTTTTTTTCGGGATGCAACTCAGCGTGGAGCAGGAATCCAAGCCAAAAAACTGTCTACTCCGGATTAAGAAGCTGCTTGTCACTTGACTATTATGGAATACCTTGCAATGACTCACTCATGATGCAAGCCAGACACCAGACGTGAAGCGAGGGAAAGACACCGCATGGCGTTGGAGGCTTTATTCATCTGCCACTTTTTAGCTTTACAACAGCAAAAGGACTCTTTTTTGTTGGATTTTTTCTTCTTTTTGCACACCAGAAGATAAAGGCAATGACAACAGCTTTGAACAGGGGATACAATAATCACCTCACAACACAATTTCAACACCCTTTTCAAGTCATTGGTTCACCGTTGATTCCAAAGGGGAGGCTGCAGTATGAGAAAATAACAAAACAGATGCGAGTGTTTTTAAAAAAAAAAGTCATGCACATCACTACCAAACTTGTATTTTTAAAAACAACAGAATCAGAGTATTTAGGAAAGTGTCATGAACCTTCACCGTAAATTCAATACTTTACAATTTCTTGGCAATATATTATTTGCAATTACAGTATGTACAAACGCAGCACAGTAGAAAACATACAGACAACACAAAGGAGACTGAAAAGAGTTGATTTTGCAAACACGGAAGCACACAAACCAAAAAACCTTGAAGGCTGTGTTCACACCTGTGGTTCCGTACTCTGGTTTGAACAAAACACTGAAAAAAGTGGTCCAAGTGTGGTTCACTTAGCGTTTACATTGCTACTTCAGTCGTGGGACCAAAGACGGTGCAGTAAAAAACATAAGCATAAAATAAGCACGTGATTAGGCGACCGATCTTTTCATATTCCAAACCAAAAAGTTGCCAACTCGGTTGAATACGTCGGTCGTTTTTGTATTCTGCTATATTTGCCAGCTTAGAGTTTGTGGAAAGCTTCTAAAATATACTTTTAAAGAGCGTTCCCAATGCTTCCATAGCACTTCCTCTTAGGTATTAATAATATCTGCATGTTTTTATTTATTTTTGTCAATTGAAACGTTTGATTTCAAGTGAACCGGGTGTCGGTCCGCTTGTTTGGTGCACACCAGGGTTCGGATGATTTCATTCACGCTCGCCATGTCTGGTTCAACAAACAAACAATATTTTTTTTACTATTATGTCATCTTTTTACCACACATAATCCAGTAAAACTTTGCAAAAACACACTTCTGTCAACGCATTTGAATTGACTGATCCATCTTGCAAGATGTGGTATGAAAGGTTAGCGGATCAGGATCTGAAATTCCAAGTTCTAGAGACATTGAAATACATCTGCTAAAGACACCAAGGTTTTACTGCTAGGACTTATCTAAACATTTGCTGCACTATTTTGCCAAAGTTGAAGCAGAGCTGCGAAATAACAAAGATCCTCAACCCCGGGTTTTGGCTGTCCTCTAGCCTCTGACTTGAAACAAAGTCCACCTCCGAGGTGTGCGTTAGAAGAACGACAACAGAACACTGACGGTGACTCATGTACACTGCGCTACAGCAGTAAATACAGACGTACACGGAGGGGACGGGGCACGCCGAGAGGATAAACAGACAGTGGATGGACTCTTGTGCACAGTATTTTTAAACATCACGACTCAGCACCCACCATGGATTCATATGGAGACACTTTTTCCTCCACAAGCCTTTGCAGCAATACTGTTTTAACACAAACATAAACCATAAAATAAGACGTGAAATCTTCTAAGGTGATATCCATATGTGTTAGATGGCTTAATCAATATTTTTTTGAATAATACATGTCTAACAAATATGATTTAAAAAAAACTGTGAAATCTTTGAATGTTTAATTTTAATGGCTTTTACCACATACTCTCACTAAAACAATGTGAATTTAATCAATAAACAGTAACATAAACTCTTTCATTATAACAATAAAAAACAACAAATGACATTTTATTGTTGAATATATTATTTGGAGGTTTTCCCCACATACTCTTAGCAGTATGAGGTGGATTTAGTTAATAAATCATACAAAAAGGGATACGTTATTGATCAAGTGACTTTTCGGGAGGTTTTTAAACATATTCTCAGTGGAACGAGGAGTGCTTAAATAAGTAATACAAAGAAAATTAATTTATGAAAAATACATATGAAATAAAAACGGGCGAGCCTTGTTGCTGAATGGACCATTTTGGAGTTTTTAACATACCCTCAAAGGTGTGAGGGTGGGTTTCATCAATCAATCAATAAATAATACAATCCATCCTTATTGGGGGGACAGGAGGGGTACATCCTGGACTGGTCGCCAGCTAATTGCAGGACAGACAAACAAACATTCACACTCACATTCATACCTACGGACAACTTAGAGTCAACATGCATTTTTTTAGAATGTGGGAGGAAATCGGATTACCCTGGAGAGAACCCACAAACGCACGGGGAGAACATGCAATCTCCACACAAACGGAGATGGTATGCCCAAACGGAGATTCCCACCCAGATTTCCCAGATCTGTTAAAATAATATTTTAACAATAATCATACATCTTAATTAAATAAGAAATGAAGTGAAATTTTACTGGTTACTTGACTTTTCTTGCCCATATACACACAATGGTAAAAGGTGGGTTTAATTATTGAAAGCAAAATAACATTAAAATAATACACGTACGCAAGTGGGCTTCCGTGTGTTGAATGAACATGTTGTGATAAAAGAGCTGCATTTGTATTAGAACGTACGCCTGCCGACTATGCCCGACACGGAAATGACTACACAGAGATCAGCATGGTGCCCCACATCACACAGTAGCAGAAATGCACATACTGTTCATGGCGGGGATCCCGAAAAGCTTTTCATGAGTACGGCTTGTACAACTGGGAAGGTAAAGAAAATGTACAACTCAAACGCCAAATTAGGTGGCAGTCATTGTCATCCTCATAGCCCGCCGACTAACTCATCATTGCAACGTTCCTTCTCTCAACGCCATCATCGCCGTGTGACGGCTCACACCACTAGAGCCCGAAATAAAGGGAAAGGAGGAGAGCGACTCCTCCTTTCAAACAAATGGCAAGGAGAAAAGAGGTGGAGCACAAAGCCAACCCCGCCCCCCACGCGGACACCTCTCAGGTGGAGTCGTCGTCGTCTTCGTCATCCAGGTGGTAGTTGAGGGTGATGACGGCGCTGATGAACTCTCCCAACTCCACAAAGTCTGCAGTGATGATGTTGATGCCGCTCTCGCCGGGTCTCTGCGACCTGATCCACTGCATCATTCCTGGCAGAGCCCTGCAAAATATAATGGACCAGTTTTATCCAACAGGAGACTGAGGGCAGCTGGAACGAGTCAATAATTTTGATTTCATTTAGATTTTTTCTCAATTTAACTAACAAACACATGTTTCAATTGAAATATTACAATTATTAATTTGTTTTTATTAAAATAATACAAAATAATAAATGACTAAGAAATTGTGTAGTGTGAGCACAAATATGAATAAATAATACAAAGTTAATTAAGTAATTAAAATAAAAATAAATGTTCCAAAGTGAGTAAAATAATAATAATAATAACAATAATACATCCATCCATTGTGTATGCCACATATCCTCATTTAGGGTCACGGGTATAATAATAATAATAATAATAATAATAATAGTGTGTTTAATAAATAAATATAAAATTTAAATAATATATTACATAAAATAATATATATATATA
>QODF01000202.1:833838-879613 GCA_024372805.1 Oostethus manadensis | reverse complement strand
ATATATATATATATATATATAGATATATAGATATAGATAGATAGATATATCCATCCATCCATCCATCCATCCATCCATCCATTTTCTTCCGCTTATCCGCGGTCGGGTCGCGGGGGCAGCAACCTAACCAGGGAAGCCCAGAGGTCCCTCTCCCCGGCCACTTCGTCTAGCTCTTCCCAGCAGATGCCGAGGCGTTCCCAGGCCAGCTGAGAGACATAGTCTCTCCAACGTGTCTTCCCTGAGGCCTCCTACCGGTTGGACGTGCCCTGAACACCTCCCCAGGAAGGTGTTCGGGAGGCATCCTAACCAGATGCCCGAGCCACCTCATCTGACTCCTCTCAATGCGGAGGAGCAGCGGTTCTACTCAGAGTCTCTCCCGGATGACAGTGCTTCTCACCCTATCTCTAAGGGAGAGCCCAGCCACCTTGCGGAGAAATCTGATTTCGGCCGCTTGTACCCGCCATCTTGTCCTTTCGGTCACTACCCAAAGCTCATGACCATAGGTGAGGGTAGGAACGTAGATCGACCGGTAAATTGAGAGCTTTGCCTTTTGGCTCAGCTCTCTTTTCACCAGGACTGACCGGTGCAGTGTCCGCATCACTGCAGACGTTGCACCAATCCGCCTGTCCAACTCACGTTCCATCCTTCCATCACTCGCGAACAAGACCCCGAGCTACTTAAACTCCTCCACTTGAGGCAGGACCTCATTCCCGACCCGGAGATGGCACTCCACCTTTCCCCGGCAAGAACCATGGACCCGGACCTGGAGGTGCTGATTCTCATTCCAGCCGCTTCACACTCAGCTTCAAACCGATCCATTGAGAGTTGAAGGTCACGGCTCGATGAAGCCAACAGGACCACATCATCTGCAAAAAGCAGAGATCGAATCCTGCGGCCACCAAACTGGAACCCCTCAACGCCCTGGCTGCGCCTAGAAATTCTGTCCATTAAAGTAGTGAACAGAATCGGTGACAAAGGGCAGCCCTGGCGGAGTCCAACCCTCACTGGAAACGGGTCCATGCGGGCTATGCGAACCAAACTCTGACACCGGTCAGACAGGGAACGAACCGTCTGGATTAGGTGGTCTGATACCCCATACTCCCGGAGCACTCCCCACAGTATTCCCCGAGGAACACGGTCGAATGCCTTCTCCAAGTCCACAAAACACATGTAGACTAGTTGGGCAAACTCCCATGCACCCTCAAGGACCCTGCCGAGAGTATAGAGTTGGTCCACAGTTCCACGACCAGGATGAAACCACACTGCTCCTCCTGAATCCGAGTTTCGACTATCCGGCGGATCCTCCTCTCCTCTCCTCTCATATATATATATATATATATATATATCATAATATACATATATAGAGTCTTCTTCTCCTTTCGGTTTATCCCTTCAGGGGTCGCCACAGCGAATCAATTGCCTCCATCTAACTCTGTCTTCTGAATCCTCTTCTCTTGCGCCAACTACCTTCACGTCCTCTTTCACTACATCCATAAACCTCCTCTTTGCTCTTCCTCTAGGCCTCCTGCCTGGCAATTCAAAACTCAGCATCCTTCTACCAATATATTCCCTATCTCTCCTCTGGACATGTCCCAACCACAGTCATCTGGAAGGACTTCCTGGCCACCCATAGCCTTTTTTAACTCCTTCCTAAAAGTCACACAACACTCCTCCTTTTTCAGCTTCCACCATTTTGTCCTCTGCTCTGCCTTTACCCTCTTCATCCTTCTCACCACTAGAGTCAACCTACACACCACCATC
This sequence comes from Oostethus manadensis, assembly GCA_024372805.1. Lineage (NCBI taxonomy): Eukaryota > Metazoa > Chordata > Actinopteri > Syngnathiformes > Syngnathidae > Oostethus > Oostethus manadensis. The sequence continues at coordinate 877,852 of QODF01000202.1, read as the reverse complement.
CTATGCTGTCTGGCTACACTCTCACCTACCACTGCTTTGCAGTCACTGACCTCCATCAGGTTACACCTTCTACACAAGATGTAGTCTACCTGTGTGCTCCTACTTCCACTCTTATAGGTCACCCAGCGTTCCTGTCTCTTCCGGAAGGAACTATTCACTACAGCCATTTCCATCCTTTTTGCAAAGTCGACCACCATCTGTCCTTCTGCGTTCCTCTCCTGGATACCAAACTTGCCCATCACCTCCTCATCATCTCTGTTTCCTGCACCAACATGTCCACTGAAGTCTGCACCAAACTCCTCCTTCAAAATCACCCCTACTACATTTCTCTTCCTATCTACACCATGATAGAACAGCTTGAACCCTATTTTTCACAATAAAATTATCATTACTGTCAATCGCATTTTAATAAACGATCAATATGTAATCAATAAATAAATAAAACTAACAATACTTTTAAATATTAGAAAAAAATAGTTATTGTTGAAAAATGAATTGTATTTTACTTGCCATTTTATGAATGTTTTTCCCACATACACTCAATGGTATAAGGTGGGTTTAGTCAATCAATAAATCAAAATGAACATAAACAAAAGTAAATCTATCCATTGATTTCCTATATTGATTGTCCTCATTAGAGTCACGGGTTTGCTGAAGCCTCTCCCAGCTGACTTGGGGGTGAATAAAAGTGTAAAAAATTCCAACTTTTTGCATAAATGACTATTTTGTCCCGTCAACCTCCCGTACTCTCGGAGGAGTATAGTAATACTGCAACAGGGTCAACTAATCTCAGCATGCGTATTTGTTTTTGTCATTTCAGACCGAGTATCATCCCATGTTACTGTGACATTGAAAAGCCCGGCTGACCAAGTAGAAGAAAAAACACCTGCTAGTACATGCTTTTATCTACAGAAAAGCGCTCACTCTAGCCCAAACCAATGAAAGGAGTCCTCACAAAGAAGTCAGTAAATTAATGAGAATATTTTGTGCCGAAGCTTTTGATAAGCATATGACAACACCGCGTGAAGCGAGTGAAAAGCAACACAAACAAGGTAGAATGAGGTCAGTGTTAAACGCCTGAGGAAACACAGTAACAGGTCTGTTTGATGATTACATGACTCACTGCTACTGTGTGTGCTTGTATGACTATAAAACCTTCAAAAAAGGGAAAAGTTGTCAAAACATGCACCTTTACTGTATTGCCTGTGCTATTTATTTATATTTTATGTACTAAATGTTTCTGAAATTTCTCACACAGCTCTATGCAGTGTACAAAAACAACCCCTGTCCTTATTTATTATGCATCATGTTAAACTGACAGTAACACCACCAAATTAAAATCCAAAAGTTTGTTTTTCAGATGACGATTTGAGGCTGCGCACACAACATACAGTGGTGTGAAAAACCATTTGCCCCCGTCCTGACTTTTTATTTTGTCACACAAAATGTTTTTGATCATCAAACACATTTTAATATTAGTCAAAGATAACACAAGTAAACACAAAATGAAGTTTTTAAATGAATGTTTTTATTATTTAGGGAGAAAAAAATCCAAAGCCACATAGCCCTGTGTGAAAAAGTAATTGCCCCTGCACCTAATAACTTTGGGCACCCTTAGCAGCAATAACTGCAATCAAACGTTTGCCATAACTTGCAACAAGTCTTTTACACGCTCTGGAGGAATTTTGGCAGAATTGTTGTCATTCAGCTTTATTTGAGGCTTTTCTAGCATGAAGCGCCTTCTTAAGGTCATGCCCCAGCATCTCCATGGGATTCAGGTCAGGACTTTGACTAGGCCTCTCCAAAGTCTTCATTTTGTTTTTCTTCAGCCATTCAGAGGTGGATTTGCTGGTGTGTTTTGGGTCATTGTCCTGCTGCAGCACCCAAGAGGGCTTTAGCTTGAGTTGACAAACAGATGGCCACATAGTATCAGCATTTGGGACCAAATACAAAGTGAAAGAAAAACGGTACCTGGTGCTTTCAAGGACTGTCGAACAAAGTGCGAGGGGTTGCTGGTCGCAACAAACAACAAATACATGCAAAAACATTGTTGATTATTTTTCATATAAAATAATTGGCCATTTTTCCCAAAATGATATGTATTTACATAAAATTTGATGTACTGTTGTTGTTGCCGCAGGACTCTCCAGCGTACCTTGCGGGCATTTGGGAATAACAGTTCAAGTTATGTGATATGTTTGGCGTCTTAGCGCTGCGTTTTTGTTTCGTGGCATGGTGAGCAAGTATGTCATTCTGTTTGATAAGTAGATGGACCCCACGTGCCCAAGGGAAGCACGTTCCATTTGATTGTCTGGCTTAATATTGAATGACTTACTCATCATCTTGGAAATAAAATGTTTCCACAGATCGCCTGCAATTTGCTGGTGTACCAGTATGGGTATGCGTACCGCTGGTTGGGAATCACTGCACTGCACTAAATACTGCAAACGTGGACATTTTCAGACTCCCACCATCCATATACCGGAGAAAGGAACAAAGATCAAATTTAAAAAATGTGGTTCAGTCTTTTATGTGATCCGCATGAAAATTTGATGTGGTCTTCCTTAGCCTATGACCCCAAACTCGCAATGTTGATATTTTATTATTCTTTTGTAATATAATTCTCTTTATCCTCTAAAAGGGGCTGCCCAACCGGATGGTTTCAACAGCGGGGTTGAGGTTTCAGTCCTTACGGACGTCCTCGGAGACGACTTAAGAGACGTCACAATATAACCGTCAGAAAGAGCTGCTGAATTCGGTCAAAAGCTTACTGATTTGCATTATTTTGAATTCTGAACAGGTTACCTACTCACCTTTCTGTGATTGTCTCTCGGAGTCCGCTCGCCACGCCCTTCATCACGGTGCTGGCCTTTGGTGTGAGAACCACCTGTGACACGAAGAAGGTCCCCTTCCTCCTGTGGGACACAAGCCAAAACAGTCATCCCTTGCCAAAAATCAAAGGGTGGGAATACAGTATTAATAGAATCAATAATAAAAAATATACTAATATGGGCATATTATTTTCCAATTTTGTCATTGCTCTTTGTGTATTGTCTTTGTTTTTTCTATTTTGTCTTTTCCATTCCCCCGAGGTGACTAGTCCATACCTGATCACATGATGCCTGCTTGCAGCGACTATGTAGTAGCTATGCTTAAATGTAGCGCTTAGCACGGGTGACCGGAGGAAAGCTCACAGTCAGGAAGTAACGTCACCATGCACAAACTTTGCGCGGACGTCTTACCCGACGGAGGCCATATCGAAGCAGCCGAAGCCGTCCTTGTTTTGCCTTTGCTTTTAGTGGCCGGCTTGTACGGAACAAATGGAAAATACAAAGACAAAACAGAAAAAGCAACGACCAAATGCAAAACAGACAAATCAAGGACAAAATGGAACAAAAATATGACCACATTTGTATATTTTTTTCTTTACATTTCCACATGTATTTTCCTTTTAATTTTGTGATTCCATAGACTACAGCCTGACATTACATGACCTTAACACTGCATGAAGTCATAAAGTCATGATGGAGTGACCAAAAAGTTCCATGTGGATGTTTTGGGCACTTTTTAAAAAATGTTGCCCATCATCCCAATTCGTGAACACATATTTTTATGGAAAGAAAACAAGTTAGCATGAGGGAGCTAACACTGCACATCATGGGACCCGCCTATTTCCACGATGAGGCCCTCCAAATGAAAACCTCTACCGATGTTTTCTCCTTTTATATTCATGCTGCGAACGTGTACATTCACGATAACATGTAACACTTACAGTGTTTTGCCTTATTTTGATTATTTCATTACAGGAACTTCTTTCCTAGATTCCACGTAGCCCACAGGAGCTAACGCTACGTCCGTCAACAACAGCAGCGTAAAGGGCCTAAGACTTCTTTTGGACAAATGAGCAACCAGAACCTTATTTTTTGAGGCTAAATGTATGGAGAATGAGCTACAGGTGATCAGGTAAGATGCCCTTTTGGCCCGTTAGTGCTCTATAGGACTTTATTGTCATAAATAAGTGTGTCCCATGACGTCCATCGTTAGCTCCCTCATGCTAACTTGTTTTCTCCTTTTAGAACCCACACAAAAGGGAAAGAAATATGTGTTAATGTTTCACATAAAGATTGTGGATGATGGGCAAAATACAAAGAAAGTGAAGTTTTCCTTTCAGTTCGGAACAAATCAATTTGAGGCCGACTTGTTTGCTCGCTAGCTTGCTAGCTAGTGGCCGTCTCGAGCCCCTGCAGCATAAAAGTGGCGCAATGTGGTGTAAACAATAACCAATAGGGGTGTAAAGTCATGATTAGACGTGTCTAAAAATGTTAAAAACCATATTTAGAAAGTCAAAAACAGGTTTTCTGTGCTTTAACTACAAATAGATTGCATTTATTAACATTGGAACCAATTAACAGGACGATTGTATTCAAGTACCGTACTGGCAAGCACATGAATTAACAAATTTATTCGCAAATGCATTTCTTGCTTTTAAAAAGGACAAAACATAATGAGTCAGTACGATTTCCCTCAGAAAAAGTCGGAAAAAAACAGGTTGTCCTGTATTCGGGGTGCAGCGAATTATATGTAGGTAATAATACAGTCATACATACAATAACATTTTGTTTTTGAACAATAAAAATAATAAAAAAAACACTGCCAGTGATCCTATCCCACTGAACAAATGAAAAGATAAATACTATGGTTGCTAACCTGCGGTCAGTGACAGAGGCTTGGAGAAACTGAACCAGCTTCTCTGGGTCGGTGGTGTTGGCCCAAGGTGAAGGCATCATCTGACCAGGCCACAGAAAGGGCACCTCCAGGGCCATGGGGTGGTGATAAAAGACAAGCACCTGGTAATCCTTCTCCCAGAGATACTGCAGACACACCTGAGGATGGACACAAAATTGACGTATGATTGTTTTTAATCTTAATCTGTGAGTGTGAAAACTTCACAGTACCTCCTGGGCAAAGACAACCGGGCACAGCTTCTCTCCAAACACGTCCTTCAACATGGCCACCAGTTTCTCATGATGCAGGTTCTGTACGCCGTAGAAGTGGTTGAAGTCCAGGAAGACCACCTCCCTAGCGTGCACTGACAGGAAGCTGCTGATCTGCTCAAGACCTTCTCGGACCTCCAGAAAACAGGGTTGGTTAAATTTGTTTTAACTGTAGCTCAGCGGTAATATGAATCAGCACCAAATTGTACACCTTCAAAGACACACACGTCATATATTGCATATGATGGCTGAATTTTGTTAGTAATAGTCTGCCATTATTCACTGACAAATTATAAACATTCCTCTCCGTGAATCACCACCTTACCACGGTGGAGGGGATTGGGTGCTGAGTGATCCTAGGAGCTATGTTGTCGGGGGCTTTATGCCCCTGGTAGGGTCTCCCAAGGCAAACAGGTTCTAGGTGACGAGCCAGACTAAGAGTGATTCAGAAGACCCATATGAAAAAACACACGAGGAGGGACCGCACCTCGCCCGGACGTGGGATACCGGGGCCTCACCCTGGAGCCAGGCCTGGGGGAAGGGCTCGCAGGCGAGCGCCTGGTGGCCAGGTCTTCACCCGTGGGGCCTGGCCGGGCCTAGCCCGAAGAAGCCACACGGAAACTCCCCCCGCAGACCCACCACCTGCAGGGGCAAGCATAAGGGTCCGGTGCTTTGCGATTTGGGCCGTGGTCAATGGCGGGTGTCCGGGCGACCTGGCTTTCGGCTGCCAAATCTGGTTCTTGGGACATGGAACGTCACTTCTCTGGTGGGGAAGGAGCCCGAGCTTGTGGAAGAGGCGGAGAGATTCCGACTAGATATAGTTGGACTCACCTCAACCCACAGTTTGGGCTCTGGAACCAAATTCCTTGAGAGGGGCTAGACCTGGTTCTTTTCTGGAATTGCCGCAGGGGAGAGGCGGCGAGCTGGTGTGGGCTTATTGTTAGCCCCCCGGCTTGGTGCCTCTGTGTTGGAGTCATCCCCAGTAAAGGAGAGGGTTATTTCCCTACACCTTAGGGCTGAGGAAAGGGCCCTGACTGTGGTTTGTGCGTATGCGCCGAACGGCAGTTCAGAGTACCCAGCCTTCTTGGAGTCTATCAGAGGGGTTCTGGAGAGCACCCCAGCTGGTGAGTCCATAGTTCTGCTGGGAGACTTCAACGCCAATGTGGGCAATGACAGTGTGACTTGGAGGGGCGTGGTTGGGAGGAACGGCCTCCCTGACCTGAACCCGTGCGGTGTGTTGTTGCTGGACTTCTGTGCGAATTACAGTTTGTCCATAACAAACACCATGTTCGCACATAAGGATGTCCATAAGTGCACTTGGCACCAGGACACCGTAGGTCGCAGGTCTATGATCGACTTTGTGGTCGTCTCATCAGACCTGCGTCCGGGTGAAGAGAGGGGCTGAGCTGTCAACTGACCACCACCTGGTAATGAGTTGGATTAAATGGCGGGGAAGGATGCCAGACAGACCTGGCAGACCCAAACGCGTAGTGAGGGTGTGCTGGGAACGTCTGGCAGAGTCTCCCGTTCGTCGAGTCTTCAACTCTCATCTCCGGCAGAGATTCGCCTGCATCTCGAGGGAGAACCGGGATATTGAGTCCGAATGGGCCGTATTCCGTGCCTCTATTGCTGAGGCAGCCAGTTGTAGTTGCGGCCACAAGGTGGTCGATGACAGTCGTGGTGGCAAGCCGATGGTGGACACCGGGGGTAAGGGCTGCTGTCAAGCTGAAGAAGGCCTATCGTCCTATCAAGCATGGATGGCTTGGGGGACTCCCGAAGCAGCTGACAGGTACCGGCAGGCGAAGCGGCGCGCGGCTTCAGCGGTGGTCGAGGCAAGAACCCGGGTGTGGGAGGAGTTCGGTGAGGCTATGGAGCACAACATTCGGTCGGCCTCGAAGAGGTTCTGGTAAACCGTCCGACACCTCAGAAAGGGGAGGCAGCCCCCAGTTCACACTGTTTACAGTGCGGACGGGGGCTTGCTGACCTTGACTGTGGATATGGTTGGTCGGTGGAAGGTGGAACGAAATACTTCGAGGCCCTTCTCAATCCCACTGACATGCCTTCCGTAGAGGAAGCAGAGTCAGAGTATACGTACGTGGACAGTTCTATCACCGTGGCTGAGGTAATTGGGGTAGTTAAATCCCTCCCCAGTGGCAAGACTCCGGGGGTAGACGAGTTCCGCTCAGAATTCCTCAAGGCTCTGGATGTTGGAGGACTGTGTTGGTTGACACGCCTTTAGAACATTGCATGGAAGTCAGGAACAGTACCTCTGGACTGGCAGACCGGGGTGGTGGTCCCCATTTTTTAAAAAGGGTGACTGGAGGGTGTGTTCCAAATATAGGGGGATCACACTCCTCAGCCTTCCTGGGAAAGTCTACTCCAGGGTGCTGGAGAGAAGGGCATGACCGTTAGTCGAACGGAGCTGCAATGTGGTTTTCGTCCCAGTCGCGGAACACTGGACCAGCTCTACACCCTTGCAAGGGTACTGGAGGGTATGTGGGAGTTTGCCCAACCGGTCTACATGTGCTTTGTAGACCTGGAAAAGGCATTTGACCGTGTCCCTCGTGGTGTCCTGTGGGGGGTGCTCCGAGGGTACGGGATTTGTGGCCCGTGCCGTTCGGTCCTTGTGCAATCGAAGCAGGAGCCTGGTTCGCATTGCCAGCAGTAAGTCGAGCTTGTTTCCGGTAAACGTTGGCCTCCGCCAAGGCTGCCCTTTGTCAACGATTCTGTTCATAATCTTCATGGACAGAATTTCTAGGCGCAGTCAAGGTGTTGAGGGAGTCCAGCTTGGTGACCTCAGGATCTCGTCTCTGCTATTTGCAGACGATGTGGTCCTTATGGCCTCATCAGGCTGTGACCTTCAGCGTTTACTGGAGCGGTTTGCAGCTGAGTGTGAAACTTCTGGGATGAGACTCAGCACTTCCAAGTCCGAGGCCACGGTTCTCAGTCGGAAACGAGTGGACTGTACCATCCGGGTTGGGAGTGAGGTCTTGCCTCAGGTGGAGGAGTTCAAGTATCTCGGGTTCTTGTTCACGAGAGAGGGAAGGTTGGAGCGTGAGATCGACAGACGGATCGGTGCAGCATCTGCAGTAATGTGGTCACTGTACCGGACCGTCGTGGTGAAGAGAGAGCTGAGCCGGTAGGCAAAGCTCTCTGTTTACCGATGGATTTACGTTCCCACCCTCACCCTGACCCAATGAAGAATTGTGGATCTGCACGCTTATACAGATCTGCAAAATTTAATGCGTCCTTCATTGCCCCCTTGCCCTACTTCTCTGTAAACTTTCATGAAAATAGCTAAGTCATTTTTATGTAACTCAGCAAACAAATAGACTAGGCAGACATCTGCCAAATGCTGAGAATGCTAATCTGGATCATCACCAAATCACACTTTCATAGATAGATTTCCATCTCTTGAGTATGTCTGCACTTTGTCATTTAGATTCATGCATTATTCAGTGAGAAACGAAGGACAATGTTGGAAAATGGCTCATAAACCGATGGAGATGGAGATGTAGAATGGCACACAATGCAGTACAGACCTCAATCAATACTAATTTGAAGGAGCACCAAACTGAACATGTTTGTTAGGATTCAATGCTTTTATGAATAAGTCACAATAGGAAATGTTCACATAGTTTTTAATAATTAGCTTTATTCAAGACATAAAAGAGTTCAAACTACAGTGAAACTTTGGTAAGCGCCATGAATTGGTCCTCGAAGGTCCAACTGCAACTGAAACCAACGCTAACTGAATAAATGTTTCCCATAATCAATCATGTAAATCCAATTACATGGATTTCGTGCGTGCCGGGAAGCAAAAAATGTCAACCTAAAAGAAATTTTAGAGTTTTGCAGTTGTAGTTTCACACGCATACAACAATTTGAAATGCATATGAATTAGGGATGCTCCCATCGGAGTTTCATGCTGGCAATTCCGATACCAATCATCCAGGTCTAAAATCAGCTGATACTGATCACATGGATTAATTACACATTTTTCAATTTAGTTATGATGACTGCTATTGGCCAGGGGTCCCGTACAAAGTTAGGACAAGGACAGGGGGCCCCAAAAATAGGTAATTACTAATAAAATCAGTTATGAATTAATTAAGGGGAGAAAGGTGATTTTTTTCCACTGGAACTAGAATTCCTGGCTGTACCCCTGCTGGTTGACTGGCTATATGATATGACAAAAGTACCAATAAAAGCACCTTCATGCAGACAAAAGCATACGTTACTCAGTGTTCATTTTGAATTTATCGATATGTGCCGATCACACCATTTTTTACGGAAATTCGCCGACACAGATCGCTGGCCGATTGATCACAGCACCCCTAATATGAATACATCTAAAGTGAATGAAAGAGATAAATGAACATTTAAGCAGGACGGTGCCACAACAGATCCAGGAGGTCATTGTGTATTTTGTAGATAGTACAGAGCAGATTAAAATGCAATAATAAATCATTGTTATTTTGCTGTGCTGTGAATCCGTTGTGACTGATATGACAATTTTAGTATGGATTGTATTCCGTGAATTCTGCCTAGCAACAATTCACGTCTTACCTGTGACCATAAACATTGGAAAAAATGTTATGCGAGAGAAATAGATGAAGATGACATCACAACTAATGACTAAGATTGACACGTAGACCACAAAAAATGTACGGTAACTAAAAAAAAGCAGCCAATGAATGAATAAGGTAGGCCATGCGTGAAAACTTAATAAGAAACACAAATGCCAAAATATCAGACGAGTGAATTAGACCACCTAATGACTGAATGAACACTGACTGCAAAAGCAGCCAATGACTGGGACATCCCCGCAAAGCAAAACAGTACGTGCAGAATGAGACAGCCAAGTTCTCGACTTACGGTGGCACTGAAGAGTCCGTGGGCAAAGTAGAGCCCGTTGTCAGGGTCTCGGGGTTTAGTGGAAATGCGCAGGTCGAAGAAGCGGATGCCGGCCTCCAGTTGGCTGTTGAAGTTCATGGTTTGCGTGGCTAACCACTTCCTCATCAACTTCTTGGCCACCGTGCCGAAAACCGACACGAAGTTCTGCACCGTCTCCGGCTGCTCGGGGCCCACGGGAGACGCCTCGTCAATGTAGAAGCTAAAGGAGTCGTGGGAACCTGAAGGGAAAAAGACCCGAACAGAAACGTCGGCATTGATATTTCTTGTACAGTATTTGTGTGGTCTAGATGAAAGGAGATGGGTCAGTGGTGTACCAGGGAAGCAGCGCCCTCACCATGGCAACAACTTTTCCGAACAACAGCAGCGGGGTTGATGAGGCATAAACTTTGACAACGTGAAAGTGTTTTTGAAAGCGCAATCATTAGTACATCACGCTTTTCCGCTAAGTCTGCTTTTTGTCTGCTTTGGTTGGACTTATTTCTATGCACACCTCTACAATAGCTACAACTAATTCATAACCAATATGTTTATTCATTTTTAACAAGGTCAAAGAAGAAAATCAAGCAAACAAAAACTGAGAAAGACTATTACTTTATTAAAAACATAAGGTTAATAGAATTAAATACATTTAATATTTAGTTTATTACTTTTATATACACAACATTTACAACATTAATTTCTTTTAGATTCTTGTCATCCAAAAACAGTAGGAAAATTTCAAGGTATGCCCCCTTTTAATATCTTACATGTAGATAATAAACTTACTCAATATAATACTCAATATGTTAGAAAATAGAAAGTATATCCACATTAACTACAATATTAAAAATAGGAAAATAAAACACACACTCATTGAGGAACAAACAATGGATTCCTAAAAAAATCATATTAGTATTTTTTATTTATTTATTTTATTTTAAATACTTAAAAACATGTACCATTGTACCACACAAATAAATATTGTTCTCTGTTTAACTGTTAAACTGGTGCTATGATAAAACCATTACTGGTTGTAGAAGCAATGTTTTAAGCAACACTTCAACATTCTCATAGCAAGTTATGCAAGTGGAAAAGTGAGGGAAATTACTCGCAAAAAGGTCTTTGTGGAGTGATATTTGTCCCCTAGCGATGTGTTTTTGGTATTGCTGGAATTAATTAGTGTGTCTAAGGCAGCGCAAGTGCAGTGATTTCCTGTTTTATGGTTATTATCACACTTTTCCACTTTGTCATTACCGGTAAGCTCACTGGTGATATTTTGACGAGTGCTCAGCCAAAACAAACCACTTCAAAAGTAAAAGCAAATAAATAAATAAACAGTAGATGTCGAGGCCAAAGGTACTTATGTTGTTCATGTCCAACAGTTCAAATGCTGTACAGCAGCCAATAAAACACAAAACCAGACAAACACACCCAATAATAAAAAGTACACACGGTAAAAGCATCCATCCATCCATTTTCTTCTGCTTATCCGAGGTCGGGTCGCGGGGGCAGCAACCTAAGCAGGAAAGCCCAGAGGTCCCTCTCCCCGGCCACTTCGTTTAGCTTTTCCCAGCGGATGCCGAGGCGTTCCCAGGCCAGCTGAGAGACATAGTCTCTCCAACGTGTTCTGGGTTTTCCATGAGGCCTCCTACCGGTTGGACGTGCCCTGAACATCTCCCCGGGAAGGCGTTCGGGAGGCATCCTAACCAGATGCCCGAGCCACCTCATCTGACTCCTCCCAATGCGGAGGAGCAGCGGTTCTACTCCGAGTCTCTCCCGGATGACAGTGCTTCTCACCCTATCTCTAAGGGAGAGCCCAGCCACCCTGCGGAGAAAACTCATTTTGGCCGCTTGTACCTGCGATCTTGTCCTTTCGGTCTCTACCCAAAGCTCATGACCATAGGTGAGGGTAGGAACGTAGATCGACCGGTAAATCGAGAGCTTTGCCTTTTGGCTCAGCTCTCTTTTCACCACGACAGATCAGTGCAGAGTCCGCATCACTGCAGATGATCCGCCTGTCCATCTCGCGTTACATCCTTCCATCACTCGTGAACAAGACCCCCAGGTACTTAAACTCCTTCATTTGAGGCAGGACCTCATTCCCAATCCGGAGATGGCACTCCACCCTTTTCCCAGGCAAGAACCATGGACTCGGACTTGGAGGTGCTGATTCTCATTCCAGCCGCTTCACACTCAGCTGCAAACCAATCCAGTGAGAGTTGAAGGTCACGGCTCGATGAAGCCAACAGGACCACATCATCTGCAAAAAGGAGAGACCGAATCCTGCGGCCACCAAACTGAAACCCCTCAAGGCCCTGGCTGCGCCTAGAAATTCTGTCCATGAAAGTAGTGAACAGAATCGGTGACAAAAACCAGCCCTGGCAGAGTCCAACACTCACTAGAAACGGGTCCGACTTATTGCCGGCAATGCGAACCATACTCTGACACCGGTCATACAGGGAACGAATCGCCTGGATTAGGTGGTCCGATACCCCATATACCCAAAGCACTCCCCACAGTATTCCCCGAGGAACACGGTCGAATGCCTTCTCCAAGTCCACAAAACACATGTAAACTGGTTGGGCAAACTCCCATGCACCCTGCCGAGAGTATAGAGCTGGTCCACAGTTCCACGACCAGGATGAAAACCACATTGCTCCTCCTGAATCCGAGGTTCGACTATCCGGCGGCTCCTCCTCTCCAGAACCCCTGAATAGACCTTACCGGGAAGGCTGAGGAGTGTTATTCCACGATAGTTAGAACACACCCTCCGGTCCCCCTTCTTGAAAAGCGGGACAACCACCCCGATCTGCCAGTCCAGGGGCACCGACCCCGACGTCCACGCAAAGCTGCAGAGTCGTGTCAACCAAGAAACCCCCACAGCATCCAGGGCCTTAAGGAACTCCGGGCGGATCTCATCCACCCCCGGGGCCTTGCCACCAACGAGCTTTTTGACCACCTCGGTGACCTCAGCCCCAGAGATAGGCGAACCCGACTCTGCTTCCATGTTGGAAGGCGTGTCGGTGGGATTGAGGAGGTCTTCAAAGTATTCACTTCACCGGTCCACAACATCTCGAGTCGAGTTCAGCAGCACACCGTCCCCACCATACACGGTGTTGACTGTGCACTGCTTTCCCCGCCGGAGACGGCGGATGGTGGTCCAGAACCTCTTTGAAGCCATACGGAAGTCAATTTCCATGACCTCTCCGAACTCCTCCCAAGTCCAGGTTTTTGCCTCAGCGACCGCCAGAGCTGCAGACCGCTTGGCCTTCCGGTACCTGTCAGCTGCCTCCAGAGTCCCATGGGCCAAGATGGCCTGATAGGACTCTTTCTTCAGCTTGATGGCACCTCACCACTGGTGTCCACCAAAGGGTTCTGGGATTACCGCCACGACAGGCACCGACCACCTTATGGCCACAGCTCCGATCGGCCGCATCGACAATGGAGGCACGAAACATCGTCCACTCGGATTCAATGTCCGCTGCCTCCCTCGGAACATGGTCAAAGCTCTCCCGTAGGTGGGAGTTGAAACTTCTTCTGACTGGGGACTCTGCCAGGCGTTCCCAGCAGACCCTCACAATGCGTTTGGGTCTTCCAGGTGTGACCGGCATCCTCCCCACCATCGGAACCAACTCGCCACCAAATGGTGATTAGTTGACAGCTCCGCCCCTCTCTTCACTCGAGTGTCCAAAACATGTGGCCGCAAGTCTGACGACACAACTACAAAGTCAATCATCGAACTGCAGCCCAGGGTGTCCTTGTGCCAAGTGCGCATGTGGACACCCTTATGTTTGAACATGGTGTTCGTTATAGACAATCCGTGACGAGCACAGAAGTCCAATAACCAGACACTGCTCGGGTTAAGATCAAGGGGGCTGTTCCTCCCAATCAAACCTCTCCAGGTCTCACTGTCTTTGCCAACATGAGCGTTGAAGTCACCCAGCAGAACATGGGAATTCCCCGAGGGAGGACTCGCTAGTATTTCCTCTAAGGACTCCAAAAAGGGCGGGTATTCTGAACTGCCGTTTGGCGCATAAGCGCAAACAACAGTCAGAACCCGCCCCCCCCACCCGAAGGCGTAGGGAAACTACCCTCTCATTTACCGGGTTAAACTCCAACGTGCAGGCTTGGAGCCGGGGGCAACAAGAATTGCCACCCCTGCTCGTCGCCTCTCATTGCTGGCAACACCAGAGTGGAATGAAGTCCAGCCCCTCCCGAGAGGACTGGTTCCAGAGCCCTTGCTGTGCGTTGAGGTGAGTCCGACTATATCTAGCCGGAATTTCTCCATCACACGCACCAGCTCAGGCTCCTTCCACGCCAGAGAGGTGACATTCCACGTACCGACAACTAGCTTCTGTAGCCGAGGATCGGACCGCCAAGGCCTCTGCCTCCGGCCGCCACCCAGCTCTCTTTGCACCCGACCCCTTTGGCCCCTCCCACGAGTGGTGAGCTCATGGGAGGGGGGACCCACGTTACCTTTTTGGGCTGTGCCCGACCGGGCCCCATGGGTGCAGGCCTGGCCACCAGACGCTCGCCATCGTCGGACGGTAAAAACAAAACACCAAAAATGATGACACTAATAAAACTGTAAAAACAATGCCCAGCAACCTGAGTTAAAAGCTAGTCTATAAAAACAAGAATTAAAAATGCTCCAGTCTTTATGCAGATCTAATGTTCAGCGGCAGGCGATTCCAAAATCCTGGACATGCAACAAATAACCATCCCAAGATTTAAGATTAGATCTTGGATTGGGTGAACGCAATTGTGAGCTGGGCCTCATTGTTTTAGAGCCTAGGTTCCTAAAGTGGGGTAGGGTGTACGTGAATAAACATTCAAAACAATTAGCGGCTAACACTCTCAATTACAACTGGGCCTCAACACCTCATGGCAAAAGGTTCATTGGTCTGCAGGCATCAAATGAACAAATGAGTTAAGGTTGATGATTTTTGGTGCATTATCCCTTCGGGCCCAGACGCTATGCTTGGGCACATGACATGTTTGCGTCTGTAAATCAATAAAAATGAAGCATTTGGCTGATGTCAGAGCTTCTGGTTAATGATTGGCTCCTAATGAACCAGTCACAATCCAGAAACAATGTTCCACAGCTGTCCCTCGATTGCATGACAGCCGGCAAGATGATCATGGGGACGTGGACTGATGTTGAAAACGTGAGTAGTCACTTTTGATCAAAACTGCATATGTATGCTCATGCTAACCAAACAAACTTGTTTTCGTTGTATTTTTAAGGTGATAATATTCACAGGTTTTTTTAAAAGATACTATTTGGTTATCCTGTGGCTCGTTGGTCTAGGGGTATGATTCTCGCTTTGGGTGCGAGAGGTCCTGGGTTCGAATCCCAGACGAGCCCTTGGTCTGTAGATCCTCACTAACAAGGCACTTAAATAGCAAATTCCTTGTTCAGAATGTGTCTGTGGTGGCTGAGTAGGTAGCATGATGGCCTCACAGTCAGGATTCCGAGTTTAAATCTCTGTTGGGCATCTTTTTGTGGAGTTTGCATGTTCTCCCTTTGCGCTTGTCGGTCTCTTGTCGGATTCCGTAGTACTCCAGCAAGTTCATTTCCTGCGGCTCATGTTGAAAATGTAAAATATAAACCTGGTGAATTTTACCTGGCCCTTTAATCCTGGCGTCCACTGGGGTGCACATGAAAAAAAAAACATGACATATCCAAAAAAAATGTCCATTTTCAGTAGAAGTTGATTTTTTTTTTGCCTAGCAGAAAGAATGCGGGTCTGAAGGGATTCAAGTCTGGAATTGAATCTAGAAGATGTCATTAATATTGGTGTTCCAATCCCCACAGCGGTGAAAACCTGATTCTGTGGAAAATGAGGCTTTGTCATTGGGTGCATGTTTTTGTATATTTCGGATACTTCTTTATCATGATTGTTAAACATTCCCCTTCAATGAGACGGTTTCAACTGTATCCATCGTGCGTGCACAAGAGGTGATGCTCAAATTCAGGCCATTTAAATGGAAGGATGCCAACATCAGACTGGAACAAAAGACGTGTAAAATGATTACTTATCTGTTTATCAGTGATCATGTGACACTACCAAAATCTGACCGTGCAAACAACGGGTTTTTGACCCGGAATTACTATAAACTTAAATAACCAATTAACTATGTCCAATATTTTAAGGTAATTCATATAAAAAGGTTTATGTTTTGTAAGTGTGCAGAAGCAGGTGGTACATGGCTTCAGGTCAAATGCCTGAAGGGGTACGCCACTGTTTGGGAACCACTAATGTAGAAGGAACATAAACATTCTCTATTCTGAGCCACTCAGAATGCACGGAACATAATCAAAATACACACACACACAAAGTAATTTGGCTCCAGTGGGAAGAAGACAAGCTTATTAACACCCACCCCTTACTCGCAAAACTAAACCAGTTATATTAACACAATATGCATGTTAGACATTATAATACAGTCATTCATTCATTTTCCATAGCGCTTATCCTCATTAGGGTCGCAGGTATGCTGGAGCCTATCCCAGCTGACTTTGGGCGGGAGGCGTGGTAAACAAGATATTACACCTACACGTGCGTACAATATGCATTACTAATGTGTTATACCCTGTTCATCTTATTCACACTACAGTCATGTGACATTACTCATTATTATACCATCATCATATATCAACATATCATTATTACGAATCGGATTTACTGTACTATGTGTAGTTTTCATACTGTACATACATACATTTGTATATGTATACATACAAGATCATTTTGATTATAATAATAATGAGTTTGGAAAGAAGATGTTGAGCATTAAGAGAGGCCAAGAGCTTTGCAGACCTGCACTCTAGCAACACCACCACTCTCGGCCAAGTGTCCTGTACTGTGTATAAAAAGAGACAAGATTTTGGGCGGTCTATTGCAGCCGAGCCTCCACTCGTCTGCCCCAATTTGGTCATTTTGTTGTACGAGTGCCTGATGCTGTGCATTAAAAGAGACAAGATTTTGGAGGCCTGCTGCAAGAAGATGGATGACCTCCTGCAGCCAAGCCTCCACTTCTCTGACCTATACTGGTACTTTTATTGTATGGGTGTCCTATGCTGTGCATTAATAGAGACAAGAACCGGATCTTGTAAGTCACAGGTAGCCAGTGTAAGACGGCCGGGGTTGGGGTTATGCGTTCCTGTCTCCTGGTGCCAGTTAGCTGTGTTTTGAACCAGCTAAAGACAATAAATACAGGACTGGTCCAGACCACAACACCAGGAGTTGCAGCAATCATTAAAGAAATTAACAACATGCTGGAAGACATCAGCCGGCGTGAGGTAAGCTTTGCCCTTAGCTCACTGTCTCAAATGAAAGCAACTAGACTGGACCACAGCACTCCCTTGTTTGCAGAGTCTAAGAGAACCATCCAAAAGCACGCCAATGTTTTCTTTTGCATGTGGTTGGCAGG
This sequence comes from Oostethus manadensis, assembly GCA_024372805.1. Classification (NCBI taxonomy): domain Eukaryota; kingdom Metazoa; phylum Chordata; class Actinopteri; order Syngnathiformes; family Syngnathidae; genus Oostethus; species Oostethus manadensis. Next base: position 860,525 of record QODF01000202.1, on the reverse strand, counting down.
TTGATGATAACGGGCCCAGTGCGCTGTCAACAAGACCCACGATAATCAGATGTCCTTATGTGACCCGCTGTGCGTTTGTATGCGTCATGTTACACAAAGCAGACAAAGGGTTTTATCATGCGCCTGTTTGCTGCCATTACAGTAATCAAGTTCTCATTCTCATTGTCTGCTCTATGTCTCTCGCTTGAGAACACACACACACACACACACACACAATCAGAACTGAGTCACCACTGCAGCCGCTCGTGCCACGGCAAAGCTTTCGAAGTCGTCCAACGCAAAGAGACAAAGCGGCGTTGACAGGTGAAGCAGGTCGGCACCGCCGGGGTCACGGCGGGGAAGGGAGCGTGACCCCGCTGCGACCCCGGCGGTGCCGCAACAGCTGGAGCTAATGTTTTCACTTTCTTAAAGCTGACTATAAAATGCAAAAGTGAAAGGTGGCCCTTCCGGATTTCATACCATATGAACTAGACAATGAGTTAGAATGTGAAAAACGTATGAACAGGTCCAGACTCAAATCGAATATCGCCGACTGTATATACAGTATGGAGTACTACCAACAGTAGACCTTCATTCACAGGATCCACTCTTATTTCTACATTCTCCTGTCATTATTTCCTGTTCCTTTCTGTAAGCGTCACCTTCAATGTGGTTAAAGAGTGCTGGGAGAGCATCTGTGTGTCTTCTGCAGGGCTGCTGCTAACTTTTGTTTTCCAAGTCGATTAATCAGAAGCTTGTTGTTGCAATGACTCAAGTAATCGGTTAGGCCCGAGACCAAGGGCGGCCAAAGTGCAGCTCAGTACGAGCCACAGCCGTTGCCTAATAAGCCTTCGGCACGTTCTAAAAACATGCTTAAAAAGAAAAAAACAGCAAAAAGGGAAACAAAGAGCAGCAATTTTATGAGAATAAAAAACAAAAAAAGGATTGATAAGAAAAACAAAAAGATCATAGTTGCAATTCAATGAAAATTAGGAAGGGTAAATGTAATAATATTACAATAAAGTTTAATATTAACAGAAAACATTGTGTGAGAAGATACGTACAATATTTGTAAAAATAAAATAAATGTGTAATATAAATGTTTAAAAAAGTGTAATATAATGAGAAAAAGAAATAATACACTTTGTCACCAATAATGCAAAGATGAGATGCAGGTTGCTTTTTTTTCTCCTTAAATATAAAAAATGTCTATCTATAGAGGTTGGTTTAAAAATGTAAATGTGGCCTGCGCATTTTTAGAGTTTTTGGTATATGGCCCTCGGTGGGAAAAGTATGGACACCCCTGCCCTAGATGAACCAAGTCAATATGAACAAAACATGAAAACTTAGTGGTTTGGTCCGCAGCATGTCCAAAAAGAGGCAAAAATGCTCAGCAAGAACAGAAACTGCAAAACAATATGTGCTTTCACTTTTAAGTCCCCAAATACCAGAAAACTGCCCGACGACGCCAGAAAAAGTACCTAGATTTGTCGCTAGTCGCCAAGTTGGCAAAACCGGTTTAGCCTTAGCATTCTCTCCTAGCTTTTTAACTTGTTTGCTGTCCTAATTTACGTGTCGTGCTGCTCCAAAAAAGCCTCACTTTTGTTAAAATAAACACTTTTTTGACTGCACCAGCCACTATGTCCTCGCATTCTGGGGTAACGATCTGCCAAAAGTAGCATTATTCATCGTGGTTGCCACATGAATTGTCACGGAAGGTAAGCGCATCCTAACAGATTGTCCGCCCCTCAGGGCAAACAAATAAAGCTGCTTTACAAATGAAGCAGGATGGCTTCAAGCCTGCGCATGAGTCGATCATGTAGAAAATCGAGAAAACCTCAGTGGGACAACATTTGCCCGGGAGGTCTTTACTCAACATTCTGCCAAATCTGCGGAGGATCCACAACGAGATGCAAAGGAACCCCAGCAGAGAGATGCAAACTGCTGTGATAATTAGTTGTGTGGTTGAATACATCTTGCCAAAAGTTGGAAAAGATTGAATTTTACAAACACAAATGAATTTGCACGAGTCTCTACGCAAAAATCCGATGCTTTACCGAAATGTATCCAAAAAGTAGATGAAGACTCAAAATGGTTAGGTGAAAAGGGAGAAGATGTCTATGATGTCTATTTTTTTCACCGTAGGGAAAAATTGAGATGGAAAAGATGGAAAAAAGAAGCTCTGATGAGTTGGGAGGAAAATGGAAAGAATGAGAAGATGAGGAGACAGTACGGAGAGATCGGGGAGGAAATGAGAGCGGATTTGAGGAGATACGCGTAGCTGAGGATTTGAAAATTGTGAGAGAAAATGACAGGAGGAAGCTGAGGGGAGGTAATGAGGTGAGGATTTAAGAAGACAAGTGGGGATGGCGAAGGGAAAGGAGGGAAGACGACGAGGGTCTGAGGAGAGCATTTGAGGAGATGAGGTAAAGACAGTGACTGAGGGAACATGGAGAGACAAATGAGATTTAAGCAGATGAGAGGAGACGAGATGGTAAAGGAAGTGAGGAGAAAATGATGAGAGGACCTGAGGAGATAAGGCGAGGAGGGGAGATTAGGAAAGGAGGAAATTAGGAGACTAAATAGGAAAAGGGGAAGAAGAAATGAGGCCATGAGAGAAGATTGGGAGATTATTGAGAAGACGAGGAGATAAAAAGAGAGGATGAATCAAGGGGGAGGATTTGAGCTGATGACAACAAATGGAGGAATCTGCTGGAAACATAAAGGAGACGATAAGGAGAAGAAATGAAAAATGTTAGGAGGAAAAGCGATATGGGGATGGATGATGAACTTAGGAAGGAGTGGAGATGGGGGTCGGGGGTAAAAAGAGGAGACGACAGAGCGGAAGTTTGCTTAGTCCATTGCTTTATCCACACTCAAGCCCATGACTCCATCACACGGACGCGTATTCCCTTCCAAATCTCCATACTCACTTTTATCCCAGTCCCGTTCTAAAAATAGCTCTGGGTGTGCACACTGCTACCTGGCTGGACTGTCCTTCCTTGCTTTGACTGGAGCTTTTCTCCTTCCTTGCCCACCTACACCACACACGCACGCTTCCCATCGTTTGGACCGTTGGAATCGAGACAAATGACCCCCCACGGGGAAACTCAATTAACCGCCAACACTGCGGAACCGGGCAGCCCGTGCAGAAAATCCATACGGAATTCTGCTTGTAACTCATCTGGCTGCAGGATTGGATGAGAAATGCTGCAGGGATGCGTTCAAAATATCCGCTAATGCTTTGTCGGTTTCTCCTTCCCCAAAACCTGACTGGCACGCTGGCATCACAGCAGCCATCACCCCCTTGTTTGGGGATTAAGCGGCAACGGAGCGATCCAGGGATTTAGGTCTCCGCTTTCTAAAGCAAGCCGGCCGGACACAAGATGCTCATTCTGCCTCTGCGGATTTCATTCCATCGCCTCTGATGTTTCAACTAAATACTAGTCTTGCTGGTCCAACATACCGTTCATTTGTCACAGCCTTGCTGCAAACGTCACATTTTTATTCCAGCAACTGTGAGGTTGAGTCGAGTTGTGCTGGAAAAACACGAGGTGCCTTGTTTGGAAAGAGTGGCGGCCGCTGGTCAGTCTAGGAAAGGAAGCTCTTTTTTTTCAGGCCTACATCATCAACGTGGTTTTTGTTTAGATGTAAATTCTCCTCCGCGTTCCTAGCCGTTTTTAACAAAGACAAAGTCGCAGGGGATCGGCAAAGTCTCAAGATCAGTTCAGAACGACGGGATAAAAAAATGCTCAGATGGAGGTTCGTACTTCAAGATCACCGATTCGCTCATTTCATTGTCAATCAAAAAGGGATTCTGCCTCAGACAGATCATCCGATCATCACGCAGAAGCCGAGCATCCGGGCCAGCCCACTGCCCCGTACACCCCCAGAGACATCCAAAGCCCGGCATTTATCCAATAACAGTCCAGTTTCACGTAGCGGAACCACCCACCCATCAGTCAGCAGACACCCAGCGTCCGACTGTGGAAGAGGTGCCAGTTATCGGTGATAAGTATCTGATTCTGAACAAAAGACGTAGGAGTTCTAGCGCATATTTGTTGAGTTGAGTTTGCAGAGTTGGCCCCCGCCTGGCAACCAGTGTTTCAGTTATCCATCGACATATGCACAGTTCCAACAATATGGAAGACCTCACGCATCAAACCTTTGCCCAAAATGCCAAAGACTTCAGACCCACTGCTCCTAACCTCAGTAATATAGACAATCGTGCTACATCATCTACAAAAATCAATAAATGACAAACTGGACCCATTCCAGTTTGCACCCAAAACCGGTGGTGGCATGGATGATGCTGGGACTGCCCTCATTCATGCCATTACCAAACATTTGGACAAACCTTTCAACTATGCATGGCTCTTGTTCTAGATTTTCCATCTGCCTTCAGTAGAGCTCAACCTGACATTATGATCTCCAAACCGTTCCACCAGAAGGTTAATCCATATCTGATTTCCTGGCATGCATTTTTCCTCATCAACAGAATCCAACGGGTCAAGTTCAAGAAAACCCTTTCCTCTGCCATCACAACCAATGTCGGTGCCCCCCAGGGTGGTGTTAGTTCCGCTCCTCTCTTGACATTATACATCATCAAAGAACCAATTTGTGTCCAAGTATTCTGATGATACTGTTCTGTTGACCCTGCTGACTAACTTAGACAGTCCTGGGTCGCACCAACGGGGCGTGGACCGGGTTGTGGCATGGAGCAAAAATAATGCTCTGGGGATAAATACTAAAAACACGGAGGAAGTAGTTTTCAGCCACAAACTTAGATCTGCAGGCCCAACCATTATTGACAATATCGGCATAAAACAGGTGGAGTCGTTTACATATTTGGGTGTAATTACTGACTCGACATTATCATGGAAACATCATGTTGACTTCATCTGCAAAAAGACCAAACAGAGAATGTAGGTCCTTTGGGGCACCACAGCAGGGGCCGCTTTAGTTCTTCAGATCCGTTATCCGTTGTCATGCTGTGCTGTAGTGTTGCGTGGTACCGGCTGGTACCGGTATTGGCGAAAAACGTTATCTCCAACCCTAACCATGTTCTACCTATTTGGTCAATGAAATGTACACGCAGCAGTTGACCACTTTTTTTCTTGGACACTTTAGGGGGTCTTGGAGACCTCGCCACTGATCGGAAAATACCAACTTTGCTTTCTGTTCGACATTTAAAGGTCCTCAAAGATGCAAAATTGTTTTTTTTAAATCATGTTTTCACAGTAATGTGCTGATACAGCCGGTTTCTGAGCGCCAAGAAAAATCCTCTCTTCACTTGTTTGCTCAACGTTTGAGAGGAGAGGTGCTCAAACGCTCACATTTGAAGATCCTGGTTGTTATGATTTCAATTCTTTTAAGTGTATTTGCACAGCAGTCATGTCATGGCACTTTACACATGAAAGCTCACAAACAGGGAACCAACTGAAACGCCACAGTAGCAAGCACTTGGGAACGGAGGCAAGGAAAAACTTCCCCTGGGGGAAGAAACCTTGGACGGAACCTCTGTGGGGCGGCCGTCTGTCTCGACCGGCTGGCTTCAGATATAGACCAAGCCCGAAGTCTTAGTCTTAGACCAAGGGTTGAGTTGGAGAGATGGTTCCATAACAGAGGAGCCTGGTAGCTAAAGGATCACCAGTACCTCCCATGCTACTTCTAAAAATCCCAGGAGTAACAGGTAATTGTAAATTGTTTGTAGATGTATTACTCTTTCCAATGCATATTGTTTTTGAGAAGCCATCTTCATCACCAAAATCTGACCAAAACTAGACTCACGGGACCAATTGGGGGGGTAAGTCACCGTTGATGTACTACATAAATGATGGGGATGTCATGCAACTTCATGTCCAAAAAATCCAAACTATCCCTTTGGGTAAAAATCTTGAATTTGCATGTTTTCACTTATCTGATCAAATATCTATAGGGAAGAAACCAAAAGTGAGTTAGTTCTCACGCCCTGCGCTGTGCCCACCGAGTTAACGCCTGGCACCTGTCACTTTCTGTTTGTCAGCATGAGGCCGATGCTGTGTTGCAGTAACGTTTATTAAACACCATGACTTTCTACAGCCTGCGTGATGTCTTCAATGTAAGTGTGACAACATTAGTCCTGCTAATGGGACAAAAAAGTACATGAAAATGTCATACGGGAGGCCCTCGCAGTACCGCTGCATCCGGAAGGGGTCAGGGTGGGTGTGAGCTGGAAGGTGCCAGCCTTTTTGTTGTTGTTGTTTCTGTTTTGTTTGTTTTTTTAGCAGAAAATTAAATGCATTCAATATATTTTTATACCCTGCTGAATGAATGAATGAATTTTAACTGCCAAGATGGAGGATCGCACACCTAAACTCACCAGCAGGTGCTCAGACTATTACAACAAAGTATCACTTTTCCTGCGTGTACTTCATATTTTCCACTTAACAGCTTTGTGAAATAAGCGGGCTTCACTGCACATCTTAAAATAGATAGTAATTTCAACAGATCCACAACACAGATCACAAAATAAGCAAAAGCATTTCTCTCAATCTCTTTCCGCCTGGGTCCACAGTCCCATCCAAACAACAACAAAGGCAATCCAGGGTAATTACATTGGCAGAAAAGAGCTTGTTTCACATGAACATAACCACAAAAACATGTAATTCCACACACTATCTCTGTTGGCTGCCACAGGTTTGCAGCCCACCATCTCCCCCAGTGGGGTACCAGTGTGGGGTCAATGGGAGATGATCAATGGTTTTATTATATAGTATATATATAATATATATATATATATATATATATGACACATATATATATATATAATGAATTGAATATGAATATATAATGATTTGGTAAAGAAAATTGTATTATGTTTATGGTTTTCAACGAACATGAGACAACAAAATAAGGGCACATTACTTTCATTTGTTACTAATTCGTCATTTTGAATCCTACTCAATTTTCATCAGATTATGCTGAACACTGCAACATTTTATCATCATTAATATTGTCAGAAAATAGAAGGGAAAACGGTTCAGTGGTAGTAAACACTTTGGGTTCATCTTTAGTTGCTAAATGAAATGACAAACACGTAATCATATTTTTGAAGTGCCATTTTGTAAAGCTTACCCCAGATTATATTTTTCTTGATTCAAAGCTTTTTCAAGGAGCCTAGAAATGTATCGCTTTTCCAGACTATAGTGTAATAATATCGATAAATAGTACTACTCATGATGAGTTTTTCCAGGGCTCTGTTTTAGGACCCATATGTTTTGTTGCAAAATACACTTCCAGCTTTCTATAAATGGAAATGGGCAATACTCTAACTGAACAAAAGACCGCACATTGCATTGCATTGTATTGCATTTGCATAACAACTTTTTTTTAAGCATCGACAGCGGAGAATGTGTTTTGCGACAAAATAAACTGGCCCTGAACAGACCCAGGGGAACACCAAATGTGAAAACAAAGGAAAACGTGGCACTTGACTACCACAAGGCTTTATTGTGAGTCGTCCAGTTCTGTTGGAATACTTGCGTCATTGATTTAATCGACGCTAAAGAAGTGGAAAATGAGACAGCCGCAAAACACTTGCAGCTAAATCCTTACTAATTGCCTTCACCGAGAACGAGGGTGTGAGCACAGTGAAGCAGCACTGGCAGCGCACGCAAACGGGGGACTGTTTATCTTTTTTGCCAACATCCCCACTCGCCAGCTCACGTTGAGGACTACTCCAAATTGACAAAACACTTGAGTCCGGATCAGTCAGCCCGTGTCGTCTGGGGAAAAAAACAAAAAAACAAATGAGAAGCGCGGTGCAGCTGTCGTCAGATACTGAAGAATCTTTCGTAACAATTTCTCATCTAAAGGTGCAATAATGGAACCTTTCCGAGCACAGTTTGTTTCTGTCCATTCTAGTTTGGTCCCGCCCGCATAAAAAGATGGAGACAATACGTTTTGGTGTGGGAGAAATGAGATGCGCTAAATCCAACTGGAGCACATGGTCGCCCCTAAATAAATTCCCCTTGGATTATGAATTCTTGACAAACCATCTTGCCAACTGTGCACACCAGGAACAGCGTCAGAATGTGTTGACACAGAACTTGGATCCAAAAGGAGGCGGAGGAAGCTGGGATGAGAGCATCTGAGCTGCAGCACCGCTAGCACCATCGGCACCACGGTGGCAATACGCTACTAATGATAGCTAATTAAATGGGACAGAGCATGCTCCCATGCTGCTGCCTTGGCAAGGATCAAGTGTGCCACAATACAGCCTGTGATTCAGCAAATAATGACATGGCAGTGCTGCTGTCTTCATAATGTTGGACTACAAGGATTGCAGCACACCACAAGTGCAATGCATATATGGCCTCTAATGGCTGTGAGCTGCACAGATGATGCAGTTTGTTGTTCCCATTTCTGGAAATAGTCAATATGTTAATATAATACAGTACAACGGACATTGCACTGCAATGTGCTTTATTATCATGAACCTGTTTTCAGTAATAGAACGATGGAAAGAGTGCTTTTGCCACAAAATGAACAGTCACAAAAACAGAGCCCTGAGGAACTCCAATACAACCCCCTACAATATGTATACAGTCCACTTTTGCTGTAATCGTGCAGCATCTCATAGCAATTCCAAGATACAACGCATACAGTATTTGACCCCTGGTGGCTGTGAGCAACATAGCATCTGGCACACACGCAATTAGGGTTGCAAAACATGTCCGAATTCAACGGGATTTTTAATCCGAGACAATTTATGATGAAACATATCAATAAATACAAATAAAACCAAGTCAAACTTCCTTTTTAAATTCTATACGAGTTTGAATGCATGCCTTCTTATCATGTGCTGCATTCAACACTAAAACAGAGAGCATATAAATGACAAATAGTAAACTTACGTATATAGAAATGACTAATTAATTCTCATTGGGGGGAAAAAAAGTCCCCAATTGTAAATATTTCCAACATTCCTGAGCTGAACAATCAGTTTTCAGTCACTCTTTTACTGTGCCGCTGGGGTTGGGGGGGTATGCTGTATGCTGGAACCTACCCCAGCTGCCTTCAAGCAAGTGGAGGGGTACACCCCGGGCCGTTCCCCAGCTAACTGCAGGGCACATACAGACAAACCACCAGTCACACTCACATTCATACCTACTGTATGGGGAATTTTGTCTACCACCCGCCTTTTTTGGAATGGGGGAGGAAACTCGCGCACGTTGAGACCGTGAAAAGTCCACACACAGATGCCCAAGTGAAGATACAAACCCAGATCTTCCAGAACTCCAGACTGTGTGGCCAACATGCTAACCACTAGGCCACCACATGGCCCAACAACCCTCTTCTGTTTTGTTTTTTGGATACTTTTTTGCAACCATGGCAGGACGTTTTAGATATCAATTGTAGAAAATGATACCGGACCTTTATTCTATGCATTGACTAAAATTGATGGAGATCGTAATGTGTGTCAGATATACACACATACGTCTAGCTGTTTACTGTAACCCTGATTTTTATATTGCAAAACTTTCCTGCATGTTTGCAAAAATGCTACCAGATATTTACAAACAAATGTGCCCGAAGCCGAAACGTTCCCTCAGCTAAACGGCTTGAGGGAAAGGAAAGTTTCCCATAATGTGTACATAAAGCCATCTAATTGAACCTTTAGTAACTAGCTAGGATCTTCCAGGTGACATCATTCCAAGCATACTCTTACCGTGTGCCATTAAATTGGGATGTGTGCTCATGCTGCTCGATATTTGACATCGCAGCCTATCATAGCCATCCCCCGATAACCTCGCACACCTGCCCTCTAGTGGATGTGAGCGAAAGGACATCGGGGCGCTACTGCATGATCACGTTTCCCCGCTTAAACGATAAAAAAAGTCAACCCAAACCCTCCCCAACCCAAAAATATGCTCTTTAAATGAGCGATGGCAACACCGATGGGGATCCATTTTTTCCTCTTTGGAAATAATATTTGGCATGCAGCAATTTCCATTTCCCATAATGGTTTGGTAGTAACTGAGAGAATTGTCCTTGTTGGTAGTGTAAGGACTGGTTCTCTCTCCTAAAGTACACACACACACACACACACACACTTGTGTAGGTGTGATGCGTGCACTGTGATCATCCCAGAGACTGAAGTGGCCACCACCCCTTCCTCAAGTCTATCTTCTACATGCTCATGATGAAGCATCGTGCATTGTTCCCCTCCTACATACTTCACGTTGTGCAACAGGTCCTTCTGCCTCCGGGTAGGAATGAAGCAACCCGAACGGGCACGGGCGCACGCACGCACGCGGCAAACGGCCAGATGGAGCACATGGAGTTACTCACCGGGGATGGCCAAGTTGGTGAGCGGGATGGTGTGCATGCTCCGCGGCAGACTGGACATCCAGTCGGCGAAGCGCAGGTCACTTCTCCCGTGAGACGAAGCCATGCCGCCGCCGCCGCCACAGCCGTGCACAACACTCGCGTCTCCCGGACCCGCCTGCCTGCCTGCCTGCCTGCCTGGGTGCTGGCTCGCTGCGCGCTCCTCTCCTCCTTCTCCCTCCCTCCTCCCCCCTCTCCTCCCCCCCCCCCCCCCCCCCCCCTCCCTCCCCCCTCCTCCGGCTCCGGAGACGCATCCCCGCGCACACGCGCTTTACGCACACGCGCCAGAAGCCAACGTCGACGCCCCCCCAAACGTCTGCCGCGGCATGACGTTTTTCGCAGAAAGAGTCGCGACGGATGAGCACGTGTACTCACACGTTGCTGGGCGGGAAGCGGGCAGACCTCGGCCACGAGTTGAAACGCGTGCCCCCCTGAATGATGGCGGTCAAATGGCACCGGGTTCAAGAAGAATGATAAACATAACCCAGCACCGCCCCACAATACAGACAGTACATAAACACCCATTACGGGAATGAAACCATTTTGGATTTACAGCACGGTTCAAAACAAATGCAGTCCAATGTGACTAACCAGATAAATCCCTAAATGTTATCAGTTTATTCTTATTGATCCATGGCAAACAGGTTACCAGTAGGTGCAGTAAGGCTGTGCAACAAAGACCTTGGAGCCAAAAAAGAGCAATATTACTCTCATCCGTCCACAAAATGTCCCTCTCTAACTGTCACAGCACTTACAGGTAACTCCAGACTGTTTTGGATCATCCTGGAGCTGATCACTGGCCCAGCCTTTGCCATTCTGGTTATTTTTTAATCTATTTGGAAAATTGTCTTCCATTTTACGGCATTTTAGCTGAGAAGTCTTTTTTTGGTTTTTTGCACCTCTTCATAAGCGTACCCTCTTTAACGTCTTGAGCGAGCCATTTTCCTCCGGTTTTCAAAAAGAAATGCATGTTCAGCAAGTGCTGTTTCCATCCTTCAATAGGGCCCACCTGATTGACACCTGTTTTTGCACTAGATTCTGTGCCACGCAGCTATTTTTTCAACACCCAATTGCCCTAAAAGATAAGGAACCTTCAGCACATGGTTTTATTTCAGGTTTTAGGACTGTGAGCAAGTAAAAGCGGGGTGGCTCAGGTCGTCCAGAAACCGGAAGGTTGGCGGCTTAATCCAGGTTCCCTCCACCCAGGCACACTGTGTCCCTGGGCAAAACACTTCACCCACCTTGCCTCCGGTGCCGCTCACCGGTGTATGAATACCAATGAATGTTTGGAAAAGCCGTGGGCGTCAATTGGCAACCACGGTTTTGTCAGACTACCCAAGGGCACCCGCAGATACAGATGTAGATTCCCACCATCTGTGTGTGACTGAGGAGTGAATGAATAAGGGCTTATCTTCATTATGCATATTACACATACAGGCAAAAAAAGGTCCCAAATTTTTGGCCTAAACTGTAAATCTACTCCATTATTAAGAAGTTTTTGCAGTGAATTTTGTAATTGTATTAACTGTATTCTGTGTAAGATGTAATGATCAAAACAATCATTCAATGTATGCAGGAAGCTGCTACAGGTCTTCTACCAAACTGTGGTAGCTAGTGCCCTCCTGTATGCCATTGTGTGCTGGGGGAACAACCTGAAGGACGCTACACACATGGAAGCAGCACAAACGTTCATTTTATTTGCACAAACAGCACAAACGAGAACAGACAAAATTAGACTATTTTTGTTTCACTCTGAGCATGTCGTGGGCTGGACTAACTTTGGCCAAGCTGTAATAAATGTGCAGTAAGTAAAAAACGAAAGCAGCACAAACGTTCATTTTATTCGCACAAAACACCACAAATGAGAACCGACAAAATTAGACTATTTTTGTTTCACTCTGAGCATGTCGTGGGCTGGACTAACTTTGGCCAACCTTTAATAAATGTGTAATAACGCAAAAGAAAAAGTAGCACAAACGTTCATTTTATTCACACAAAACAGCACAAACGAGAACAGACAAAATTAGACTATTTTTGTTTCACTCTGAGCATGTCGTGGGCTGGACTAACTTTGGCCAAGCTTTAATAAATGTGCAGTAAGTAAAAAACGAAAGCAGCACAAACGTTCATTTTATTTGCACAAAACAGCACAAATGATGTATTTTGGTTTTACTCGGAGCATGTCGGGAGCTGGATGAACTTTGGTTGACCTTTAGTAAATGTGTAATAACTCCAAACAAAAGCAGCACAAACCTTCCCTTTAACTGCACGGAACAGCACAAGAGCAGCACAAACGAATAGGACTATTTTGTTTCTTTTCCGAGCGTGTCGGCAGCTGCGTGAACTTTGGTTGACCTATAAAAGAAACCGTTAATAACTCAAAAACAAAAGCAGCACAAAGGTCAATTTGAATTGCACAAACGCTGCACAAACGAGACTATTTGACCAGTTTTGGCTCCACTGACTGAGAAGATAATTCCTTCCTAATTATTATTGCACTACAAATTTGAATTGTAGTGCTTTGTATTTATTTACTCTCGTCGCTCTTGCCCTGCCTTGGTTGTTTCATGTTGCGATTGAGCGTTTATTACGACATTTTGGCAGAGCGGCAGGAAAGGTGAGTTTATCTTAGCGATGGATAAAGTACCGTATCTATCTAACGTGTGACAATCGGATCATTTGTCACGGCCACAGCTGTGAAAAGGCCAACGGTTCTTTCGCTGAACATAGACAGCCATGATCTTTGAGACTGAAACTCCATAAATCAATGTGTCCCCTCGGAAATCGTGGAAATTGAATGGCTCTGGTCCAGGGTCGTAAACCCTTCCTGGCCTGAGCAGGCGATGTTTCAGTTTTAGGTGTCGCAGGTGTACAAAGAAAACATAACTGGCATGAGTACAGAACAGAATTTGAGCACACATGCTTTACTTGCGGCCACTTGGAGGAACTTTCACAAGTATTTGGACAACAAAGCCATGTTTTGATCGAGTGACAAGCCTGCGTGTGCGACCCCGAATTTACACTCGGCTGCTGTGTGTCGCAACATAGCAGCCATTTTGTACTGAGCAGTCAGAGCAAAAGGGGGATATATCACTTTCCTACATTTCTCATTTGTGGTTATTGTGCTTCATTGCCTTCACTGGTACCATTCCGCGCCGAGGACAAGCAAACAATAATAACAATGCACAATAATCTAAGGAAAAAGCACAAGTGTGGTCCAAGTACAGGTTGGCTTTAGAGGTCTGTTTTAGCCCAATATGTTGGTCAAGATCTGGTTCCAGTAATTCCTCGTTTATCACAGTTAATTGGTTCCGATAATAATCAATAAATGAAGTCCTTATTTATAAATTAAACATTTCCACCCTATTTATGATCTTCTTATTAAAGCTTTGGTGACTTGAAATAACACCCCTATAGTTACCTTTACGCTCATATTACCCAATACAGTCAGAAAAGACAAAATTAAAGACATAAATGAGACTCATGCTCACGCGTGTTTCAATAAATGTGTTCCGGGCGTGTGGAGGACAGGAAGTTACTTTGTGGGAAGTTGAGTTTTAGCTTGGAGTGCATTATGGACGCAATAGTAGCCCATGTTATCGTGATGATGATTATGTTATTATTATTGTACCTTTTATTAAAAGCCTGTTGTTGCCGACGATCAAGTCTGGTGCTTCAGCGCCAAGATTACCGTAACATTGCTGACACCTAATGACCAGTGCTGAATACTACATCATTCACAACAACTTTGAATGCATCTTATATTAGAATTTGATCATATTCAGCCGTTATTATGCTCGAAATGCTTCATTGAGACCAAATATATGGGCATTTTTGGACTAATAAAAAGCCGTATTCAATCACGAAGCAGCCGCGATAGAGTCAAGCGGCAAAATTCAAGCTACAACGTGGCAAGGGGCAGTAAAACGGGTGTTTCACTTTAAAAGTATAAGGTGTGGGTTTGAGACCCAGGTTGGTTTGTTTCTTTGTCGAGCCACGGGGGTTGGTTTGCTTCGAAAACGTTGCAAAAATGTACATTAAAAAAACACCTTCCCATTTCGACTATGCTGCTATTGTATAAAAAGTACCTTAAATGTGACCCTCAAAGTACCGGCTCCTCTGCTTTCCAGTGGTGTTGAATAACGAGCTTACAATATGCAGGCTTGAAGGGGGCTTCAGTTGACTCATAAAAGGGGGGGCGTGCTGGATTAACATCAACCACCGGTCGCCAGGGGGCCTGTCACTTTGCTCCATATTTACCACTTGATGATCCGACCCGGTTGATCTTCTACAACCGGAATTTTTTTTGTTTTTTTAAACGCCTGCGAGCAGAATTCTTAGTTACGTAACGGCCCTCAGGTGATGATGCTCTCTACTGGAGTGAAGAAATCACATCCGGAATGTCAACGCGAGTCGCCGCCACCACCGTCCTCCAACCTGCAGCGCTTTAGGTACTAATTGATAAAACACACATAGTCACATCTTGAAAAAAGACCAAAAAAACAAGTTATTGCCCAAAGGCAAAAAAGTTTTATTGCTTGGACAGAAGAAGAGGCAGAGCGGATTTAAAGAAAAATTACTTCTCATTAATCTCGCCAAGTATTTGGCCTACATTTCCATTTTTGTGCAATTGGAAACCTGACAGACATCCACTAATGCTACTTTGACATTTCATTGTGTGATGGACAAAGACTCACCTGAGCTTGAGCACGTTTGCTTGCTTAAAACTCCCTTTTAAAGAACTTGGTATATCGTTCTCTCAACATTCAGTACAGTTACTGCATCACAAGCACTACACTACAATGCACTACAAGTGCATTTCAACTGTCATGAAAGTAACAATCTCTGCCTCCGGAGGCACCCTCAGAAGGCTTATTACTCAGTAACGGGAATGAATCAATTGCAATAGTTTGATGACTAAGCATTGCGAGTCATTTGATTCCCAGGTGTAACACGCCGAAAGATGCACTTTTAGATTTGCTGCATGGGCCTCAGGTCGGGGGACACCTAGGAGAGATAAAAATGGTTAGTCAAGTTAGCAACATGAGAAAAGGTCTCCTATTAGAGAAAATGTACTTTTTAAATTGTGTTTTAACAGTAATGTGTGTCCCTGGAGAAAGCAGAAAACGGGTGAAAAAAAGTAGATGCTAACATCCCTTTTTGAAGTTTAACCTGTTTTGATCTGACAAATCTGAAGTAAGTTTGAGCAAGCGTAGAATTACTACAGCTGTTTGGAAGGCTTGGACCGCAGCAGCAGTTGAACTATGATGAAAAAAAAGCATCTCAAGTCTCATCGTCGGACCTAACGAGTGACGCTGGGAACTCCAAGTGGTGGGAGGATGCCAAGGTTTATAGTGCATCATAAAAATCCACCATCACAAACAAGTTTTCAAAGGCTGCAGGATGATGAAGAGGACAGCTCAAGCTAAGGGGCTACTTTACAAAAGTGACACCAAGAGCAACAACAAGAGAGAGAGACTGATGAAATGTGTGATGAAGGGATTATGAGGGTGTTCAGTTCTGACGCTGAAGAAGATGACGTCAGTAGTTTTAGTTGCCAAGAGGGGATAGAGATGGCAATGAATGACTTCTGATAGGCAACTATTGAACTAGCCATTTTAAAGCGCACTGAAATTTAAGATTTCAGACTTAACATTTTTCTGTTACGTTATGACGTGGACACCTGCAACGTATAGACTGTGGCGGGTGCAGCCTATGGACCAGTCTATATTCTGTAAATTACCGGAAATAAACGAGCCTTCCCCTTGTATGTGCCCACCACTTTATGGAGGACAAACTTTGTAAAACCATTTTATACAAGCAGGCTTTGCTACACATCTTAAAATGGAGCTCTACCACCTATCTGCCAGTCAGCAAAAGACAAGGAGACGTGCCAGCTTGATCATTTTGGGGGTTTTCAGCAAATAGGCCTACCTAGCATCATGTTGTTGTTAAAATGTGAGCGTAACGTGAGCACAAGCCCAAATGGCTCGGACAGTGTTTGTGCAACGTTTGTGCCGTTCCGTGCCATTCCTTACTGTTACATTGTTGTGCTGTGTGATAAATGGCATCTATTATGTTGCATAAGCGCAGACTTACTGTACAGCTACAGACACGCAAATAAAAATCACATTTAAACGGTCTACATTACATAAAGCCAAATATGACGGGGCCTTTAAAAATAATTCAATAAAAAGTCACACCACCCACCTCAAAATCTGCACCGGTACACCCCTTGATGTCGTCTGGAGTGAGTCCCTCCCACACTTCTATCAGGGTAAGACCTTTCGTCTTATGCACATCAAACACAGCCTGAGTGAGGAGAAGCAGGCAGGCGTTAAGGAGAAGAGAAGAAACATAATGTGGACGGGTCACAAAATAAAAAGCCAGAGTGTTTTGCTTAATAGATGTACTTGACACGGCAGGGGTCCCAGACAAGGATGCCTGTGGCCTCAATGATCAGGGTGACCTGCGAGCTCTTCAAAAAGAAATCCATCCCCAGCGGAAGAAGACTAACAACACAAGGTCTGCCATGGCGAAAAAAGATGGCTTCTCTGTATGTGTCACAACCATCTATTATCTATGCACACTTCACACAGGGGTGCCCAAAGTCAACATCCTAACCACTGGGCCCCGGTGCGGCCTGTGTGTTGATGAAAAAATTACATTAAAGTAGCTGTGAACAAACGCTCAATGTTGTCTTAAATTATTTAGGAACAAAATAAACAAACTGGGCCGCACGGTGGCTGAGTGGGTAGCACATTGGCCTCACAGTCGGGAGGTTCAGGGTTCGAATCTCCGTTGGGCATCTCTGTGTGGAGTTTGCGTGTTCTCCCCGTGCGTGCGTGGGTTTTCTCCGGGTACTCTGCTTTCCTCCCACATTCCAAAAACATGCATGTTAGGTTAATTGGCGACTCTAAATTGTCCAAAGGTATGAATGTGAGTGTGAATGTTTGTTTGTCTATATGTGCCCTGCGATTGACTGGCGACCAGTCCAGGGTGTACCCCGCCTCTCGCCCAAAGCCAGCTGGGATAGGCTCCAGCATCCCCGTGACCCTAATGAGGATAAGCGGCATAGAAAATGAATGAATGAATGAATAAACAAACTCAAAGGTATCCCTGGTGGTGTAGTGGCACGTTTCTGGAAGGCGACATGGGTTCAATTCCAGGCCAAGGTTGCGTCAGGAAGAGCGTCCGGTGTAAAAAGGAACCCATTATCATCGTGACAAAGCGCGTCAATTAAAATTGGCCATTGTTATCTGCATAAGGGCAGAGATTTTGTAATGGACCTTATTAAGATTGTGTTCCGGGGAGTGTAAATGGGATTATTTCTTTGACCAATCTCATTCAATCAGATTATTTCCTTGAGCAGGGCCCGATATTGATGAAACATTCACAGCTGGATTCCCCCCGAGAAGAAACAAGGCAAGGCAAGTAAGCAGACTTGCTTGTCATCAAAGATAAGCTAAACCGTTTTGTTCTTTGCCGGTAGTTTATGTACAGTAGCCTATACGGTATATTAGCTTTATAAAAATGGGTGTGGCATTGTTCAAAATGTGAACCAGGCATCAAAAGACTTTGGATGGGATGCAACATCTTAAATACCGAAATCGTGTATTTCAATCCAGCTAAAATGGAATATTTAAGCACTGCAACATATTTGCGCTTGTTCGTAACGCTCCATCACAAAACCTTTCACTTGGAACAAACGCACCCTGTTCTTTTGAAGTATCTCTCTCTCTCGCACTCACACACACACACACACACACACGTAACTTCATTATGAGTCACCCCCAGCTGTCTAACCAGGACTGGGGAAAACCAGATCAGACCAGTACACCAACAAACAGTTACTGGGACGTTTCGTGATCGTTGGGACAGGTCTCCACAGAAGGCTTATGACAAAGAGGAACTCAGTTTCACTTTAAAGACCATTGGGACCTCGCTGGACCTTGGCAGGGTGGCTGACCGTTCTCTGCGGGGCTGGCATTGCAATTGCTTGTATTCCGTCCAAAGAGCATACCTTGTTAAACTTTTTGCCTCTTACACTCGGGTGTTGTTTCACAGTTGGAAGAATGAAAGAACCGACCTGTTGAATTAGACCTGAACGAACTCATTCAAAGGCAAATTGCAATTGTGCAAAACGAGGCAGAAACTATGATACGGAAATCAGGTTTTGGGAGAAGTAGAGAAGGGCCCAACTGTATTTGGTCCAGCGCGTGTTTTTCAAATTAAAAGACAAAAGGCAAATCCCAGCATAACACAGAGAGCATTTCAAATGCACCAAAAAAACATTTTAACGTGAAGGGTGCAGGGCTGTCGTAATAATCTTGCCTGAGACGACAAAGTGACCCCGGGCCTGTCCCGTTTCCCAGCAGGGACTGACAGGCCGATGAGCTCAGTGGATCGACGAGCGCGCACGTGCACACACGTGGCAGCATGCTGACATCTCACTCCGAAATAGCAAGACAGATGGAACGTCGCGGGGTACGCAGAAAACAAGCACGGCTCTCTGAATGTGACACCGAATCCTTACGTAGCACAGAATCCTTCATGAGCGACGAGGGCATCAAAAATAACTTCCATCTTTAAACGCCACATGCTGAAGATTAAGCGATTAGAACGTGATGGAATATGAAATGATTCCAGTCTCTCAAACGTGTGGTGCTTAGAGACGAGCTCTGGAAGTTGGTGGCGCACGAGCAACATCTCATTTGAATGTCCTCCAAGAACAAGAACATTTGGACATAAGCAGATATGATTCAAGGAAGGTATGTTTTTTTGCAATCTTACTTTGGACTGTTTGATTCCTACATTCAAGCTTTATTTAAAGCATTTTTAAATGGTTTTTTTTCGCCGTTAATCGCTGTAGTACCAAGAGACAATTCCCATTTGATTGTGATAATTGCCGTCTTTGCTGGAAAAGCCACAGGTAATCATTCTTTCACAACAACACAGTCTGTGCAGGCTATACAAGAAACCATCGCAGTAAACACAAAAGGCAGCGGCATTATACAGTGTGAGCCAGCGTTAACAATGGCCCATTTCTGAGCCGGGCGAGGTGATGATAAGCATTACGAGGCTCATCAAAGGTATCGTTCGCCATCATGTTGGTTGTCTTTCATTTCCTACAGCATTAAGGCCGTTTCTTCTGGTGATTACCATCCAAAATGGGACGCAGCGTTGTTATTGACCGGATTTAATTATAAGGACACTTCTCTATGTCAAAACAAGCACCCGACCGCGTTTATACCTTTTTGATAACATTAAGTGCACGTCTTCCTGGTAATCCATCCGTCCAATTTCTATGCCGCTTATCCTATGGTGTTCAATTTCAAAACAATAAGACAGACAGAAACTTTATTCCTCTCCAAGAGACTCTTCTGGGCACCGTCCAGTTTTCAATTGTCAGGGATTGTTGTGTAATTATATGTCATTATTACATGCAGAAGTGTTCAAAACAATAGCAGTCCAACGTGACTAACCAGACTAATCACTGTTATCAGCACATTTTTATTGCTACAGGGCAAACAAGTTACCGGTAGGTGCAGTAGATTCTCAGAAAACAAAGGTTGTGCAAAACTAGCAGTGTCTGCCGTTGACTTTACAAACTCAAAACTTTTTTGTTTCTAGGATTTGGCAATTCTGTGAATTACTAAACTAATATTCAGGTGTACGAGCACAGTTTTTTATATCTGTGTGGCATGGAGTCAACCAACTTGTGGCACCTTTCAGATGTTATTCCGCTCCAAGATTCTTTAAAAACATTCCACAATTCATGAACATTTCTTGGTTTTGCTTCAGAAGCAGCATTTTTGATGTCACCCCACAAGTTGGATTGGATTAAGGTCCAGGGATTCGGCCGGCCACTCCATAAGATACATTTAGTTGGTTTGGAACCAAGATTTTGCTGGTCTACTAGTGTGTTTGGGTCATTGTCTTGTAGAAACAGCCGTTTCAAGGGCATGTCCTCTTCAGCATAAGACAACATGTCCTCTTCAAGTACTTTGACATATGCAAACTGATCCATGATCCCTGCTATGGGATAAATATGCCCAACTACATAACATGCCCGTAATCATGATGCTTCACTATCTTCACTGTGTACTGTGGCTTGAATTCAAAGTTTGGGGGTCGTTCAAAAAAATGTCTGGGGCCCTTGGACCCAATTTTATTCTCATTAGTCCACAAAATGTTCGTCCATTTCTCTTTAGGCCAGTTGATGTGTCCTTTGGCAAATTGTAACCTCTTCTGCACTTGCCCTTTTTTTTTTTTTTTTTTTAAACAGAGGGACTTTGCGGGGGATTCTTCTAAATAGATTAGCTTCACACTTCTAACTAAAGTACTTACAGGTAACTCCAGAATGTGTTTGTTCATCCTGGAGCGGATGATTGGCTGAGCCTTTGCCATTCCGGTTATTCTTTGATCCATTTTGATAGTTGTCTTCCGTTTTCTGACACAAGTCTCTGGTTTTGCTCTCCATTTTAAAGCATTGGAGAATATTTTAGCTGGACAGTCAAAGAAAATGTTGCACCTCTTCATAAGTTTCCCCCTCTCCAAAAGCACGCTGTTCTTCTTGAACGACCCGTTTTCCTCAGGCTTTCAAAGAGATATGCATGTTCAACAAGTGCTGGTTCATCCTTAAATAGGGGCCACCTGATTCACACCTTTTTTGTCACAAAAAATTCTATCATAATGCCACACTGCTATTTTTTTTAACCACCCCTTCAACTAATTGGCCAACTGCAACTGTCTTAAGAGCGTGCATACCAATGATGCTGGGTCTTGTTTGTTTTCTGAGAATCTACTGCACCTACTGGTAACTTGTTTGCCATGCCATCCATTTTCTATACCGCTTATCCTCATTAGGGTTGCGGGTACTTTTGTGGCATGTAGCAATACAAATATATTAATAACAGTACTCAGTCACATTGGACTGCTATCATTTGGAACACTACTGCACATTACCTGAAGAAAAACGGCCAAGTTGTCTTCTTGTTCTTGTTTTAATGTCCAACATAATTTTGCTCCTTGCAAGAAACACATAGATTTTGCATAAACTCTAACTCTGACAACAAACAACATACAGATTCATAATGGCATACGGTTGTGCCAAGCACAACCCTGTGTTTTACCAAAATGTTTACAGTTGGTTGGACGGACGTCAGCAGAGAGCTGAAGGTGAGGGGGTGAAAAAAAATGGCCTCCTCAC
Source organism: Oostethus manadensis (assembly GCA_024372805.1). Classification (NCBI taxonomy): domain Eukaryota; kingdom Metazoa; phylum Chordata; class Actinopteri; order Syngnathiformes; family Syngnathidae; genus Oostethus; species Oostethus manadensis. Next base: position 838,963 of record QODF01000202.1, on the reverse strand, counting down.
ATTGCTGCCAAAAAATCTGACAATCATATGTCAGTAATTTTGAAAAGCACTCACTCTTACTCTTGGCTGTCCTCTCTGTAGAGATAAGCTGCCCTTTTCTTCCTCTTTAAGACGGATTGAAAAATACACAGCAAAAAAGATACCTACATTAACCTAGTAGGAAAAATTGTATTTGTATTAGCTAATAAGTAAATGAAGTGAACAATTACACACAGGGGTCAAAATTCAAATGCCCCTGAGATTGCAAAATTTGACAAATGCAGGAGGACAAAAAGGTGATGACAACTGCAAAACGGCAAATAAAACAATTTTGAAATAGAAAAGCGGTCCACACGTCTCGGCCCAGGCTGCTCAGTACAATGTGGCTACAGCAACAATAAGTAAACAACAATAATACAGAAAAATGAACGGTGCACCTTCTTCCCCTTTTATGACAAATGACAAAATGGTACGTAAAACATTGCTCGTACAATTTCATAAAGATATATGATGGTGATAGTTTCACCCGGGAACTGACTAAATACGTTCATTCCATGATCTCCAACAGGATTCTCCAACAGCGTTGCAGGAAAGACTGCATAAAACCTTAAAGAATTTGAAAGATTCGTCTTGACGTGCGGTTAGTGAGGCCGAGAAAACAGCAGGAGATGAAATGAGAAAAGTATCAAAGAGACGGTGCCGTGCTGACAGGGGCAGGAAAAAGTGATTTAACCTTTACGCCCAAGAAAACCGATGTTGAGCAATGTTGGTGGCTACACGTCACACAGGAACGGAGAAGATGAGGACTCACAAACTGCAGCAGCTCCGGGCTCTCAAGCCATCTCATAGTTTTGTTTCCTTAATTCATAAACTATTATTGTTATGTCGTTGTGCCGCTGCTGGCCCCAACCTGGCTTGCCTGCTGGTTACAACGGTGGTTCTCACTGTCATGTCTCTACTGGGGAATATTAGGGTTTTGCAGCCACGATTTGAAACACTATTGAGAAACTGAAAATGTCCATTTATTTATCTGTATTGTACAGACTGAACTCAAAACTGAAACCACCAAAATGCATCAAAATGGAGCGCAGTGAAGCATACAAGCATATTCAACGGTCCAATTTATGCGACGAATCGATACAGTAGTGTTCCAAATAATAGCAATGCAATGAGACTAACCAGATGAATCACTGTTATTAGTATATTCTTATTGCTACATGGCAAACAAGTTAAAAATAAAATAGCAGTGAGGCATTCGATGAGTGAACAGTGAAAAAAACAAGCGGGCATCAGGAGACCGTTTTGAGAATGAAACCAGCACTTGTTGAACATGCATGTCTCATGTGGAAAATGGGCCGTTCGAGAGAACAGCGTACTTTGATTAAAAGGTTGATTGGAGAGCGGAAAACTTATGAAGAGGCACCAAAAAAAACCTTGGCTGTTGATCTAAAATGATCTCCTGTGCCGTAAAATGGAGAATAAAACAAGACACATGTGGCAGAAAACAAAAGACAACTATCAAAATGGATCGAAGAATAACCAGAATGGTAAAGGCTCAGCCAATGATCAGCTTCAGGATGATCAAAGACAATCTGGAGTTACCTCAAAGTACTGTGACAGAAGATGTGTAGCTAATCTACTTGCAAGAATCCCCTGCAATGTCCTTTTCTTAAAAAAAGGCATGTGCAGAAGAGGTTACAATTTGCCAAAGAACACATCAACTGGAGGAACGTTTTGTGAACTGATGAGAGTAAAATTGTTCTTTTTGGGTCCAATGGAGAACTTCTGGGGTGACATCAAAAATGCTGTTTCTGTAGCAAAACCAATAAATGTTAATGAATTGTGGAATGTTGTGAAAGAATCTTGGAGAGCGATATAAAAACTGTGCTCATACACTTAAATATTAGTTTAGTGGATCACAGGATTGCCAAATCCTAGAAACAAAAAGGTTTGTGTTGGTGAAGTCAACGGCAGACCCTGCTGTTTTTAGTGTTTACTTTTAAACACACCCCTTTCAACTAATTGCCCAATTGCACAGCCTTAAGAGTGTGCACATCATGAATTTTGTTTGTTTTCTGAGAATCTACTGCACCTACTTGTTCGCCATGTAGCAATCCAAATATACTAACAACAGTGATTCATCTGGTTAGTCACATTGGACTGCTATTATTTTGAACACTGCTGTACATGTTGGCAGGTCTGCACTAATATTGAAAGTCCTCCCCGCCCCTCACGTCTCCCTTGCCTGGACTTGCCTGGGTCCACAGTCCCTTAGCTCTCTTTACTGTGTATGAAACCGGGATTGATCTCAGACGCTACAGATTTACACAACAAGCTTGAACAACACAAAGATACATTTTCCTTGCGAAGCCTGTTTCAGTGCTGCATATGTCACAGGTCCACCTCCTCAAATAAGAGCCTCGGCTCTAATAGATTTTTGGTTCTTACACCAGATGCCCTGCCTGACTCAACCTTGGAATCGACCCATGCCCTCTGCCATGCCATTACCAGCCACCTTTGGTACAGTTTGGTTTAGCTTTTCACCGCAGTCCACCCACAAAAACCCACGTTATAAATCATAAATAAATCTCAAACTTGAATATTTGCAAATGGAAATTTGAGAGTTGGGCTTTAAAAGTATATTTTTGAAGCTTTATGTGAAATTTGAAGACCGTAAATGTAACAGTATATATCTATGTATTCATCCCACAAGATGGCATTTTGGTTTGGAATATTTGAGTTAGTAAATCACAAAAGCTGTCCAATCTAGTCCTTTATGCATATGTTCATCCCCAGTTTATCACGGCTAACTGGTTTCAGACCAGATTGTTACAAGTGAATTTCCACAATGTATGATTGCTTTTTTATGACATCATTTTTATAATATAATATATTATCGTATATTCGTCACATAGAAAAACTGTTAACAAGCTCCTAAATACCTTTTTTTAATCATTATCAGAGCCCTCTAGACAAGAAATAACACCCCTATAGTTACCTTTACCCATATATTACCCAAAATACTTTGGGCGAGAGGCTGGGTAGACCCTGGACTGGTCACCAGTCAATCACAGGACAGACAAACAAACATTCACACTCCCATTCATACCTGGGTACAATTCAGTCGCCAATCAACCTAACATGCATGTATTTGGAATGTGGGAGGAAACCAGAGTAACTGGAGAAAACCTATGCACAGGAAGAACATGCAAACTCCCCACAGAGATGCCCAACGGAGATTCGAACCCTCCTATTTGGGTTTTTTTTCGCCTGTTTGGCAGCTCGCTGCAATTAAGAATCAGCTGGACTCTTAAGCCCAGCAAAGTGTTAGGACGCTGCTGGTTCATTGTCATTGCAGCATGCACTGTTATGTCATTATTTGCTGCTCGTCCGTTTTATTTTTTTCCACAGAGGAAGGGACGTTGGGGGTTCAGCGTGGGTTACGCCCGCAACAGGAGCATGTGTTATTATTATTATTAGTTTTGTGACTGTTGTTAGATAGTTTAGGCCTGCAAAAAAGGCCCGTTCCAGCAAAGTCTGGTGCTTGTTTCACTGAACAATTATTGACACCTTGTGATCAACGTAGGATACGACATTTGAAAGTGTCTTCTTAATGGTGCATATTTGTATTTGTTAGTTCAATTTACATTTGGAGATAAAATAGAGAGCTTGCAGAACATGCACTTTAAGGCCTTTAAGGCTTAAGACATGGAGATGAAGACTTTACAACACAGAATGGTAAGTGTACATTACTCTGGAGTTGCCTATCCTTTAATTATTGTTTTGAATCACAGTACTGTATATCGCTGTCACAAGATGTTCATATAACATGTACAATCCCTTACATCCTTGTCGCTATCATGGAACTTGGATGCCGTTCTATTTGCCTATTTTTCCTGTGTACCGGTGCAATACCATTCTTTTCAAACATGCGTTTATACCGTAATTTCAAGCCAAATACTGTTGAAAAAGTGTTCCTTCATAGCGGTCACCAGTGAAATGCTAAGAACAGAACTCGAGGGGAGTGTCCATCTGTGTCTCGTTCTCTCATGACTTGTTTTGTCCATTTTTGTCTTAACCTTCCTTTTTTGGAAAGTAAAACAAACTTACAGTATCATTCAGATACAGTAAACATCCAGCAGCAACTCAAGATTTTGCCATGACTCGTATTTTGATGACAAATAACCCAAACCAATCAACAATCGCCTCAATAGTCGATTGTATTCTCTGCGTTCGCTGAGAGGCGTCACACTGATGACATCGTTTCTGAAATGAGGCTGAACCGCGAGAGCTAGTTTGCCATGGGTGGCGTTATGAACTATAAATGTAATTTTTGCGAATTTAGAAAATTGCGGATGAAATCCAACAATGTAGCACAGAAATACAAAAAATAGATGACATATTTAAGCAAAGTTGATAAATCAAGTCAGGAAGTGACCTAAAAGCAGGGAGGTCGTCTGTCGACAAATTATAGGAGAAGCCAAGGCTGAGGGTGAAAATGAAAACACTAAAAAGAAATCAATAATAATAACCTAGCCTCCAAAGAGAGATAATTAGTGCTGATTTATTACAAGTCATTTCCGTCCAGCCCTGTTGCACAAAAGCAATCATTCAGATGCAACAAGATTGTTTTTTTTGTTTTGTGGGTGTCGTTTCATTTCACATGCAGTCATGTCCGCATAACCCATAAGTCCATTATTACACCCATGGAAAATGCAATTATCCTCCAAATACATTAGACTGATAAAGGCTTGATTGCACTTATAATGCTATTTACTATTCAGTATATGCAATGTGTCTGGAATTTGTAAGAAAATGTACCGCCACTGATAGTATGGAAAGACTGCTTGATGGACAAGTGCACCAGACAACTTTATATCGACCTCGGACCATAAAATGAACACAATTTGGACAAGCAATGATCTTTCCTTAGAACAGGTGTACATCAACATGACAGCCTGCCATTTGTGTACGTTACGTACCGTACGTACCGTACCGTACGTACCATACCATACATGCATACATATGTATACATGCATGCATATGTATACATGCATGCATATGTATGTATGTATGTATGTATGTATGTATGTATATATGTATATATATATATATATATATGTATATATATATATGTATATATATA
>QODF01000202.1:751363-833519 GCA_024372805.1 Oostethus manadensis | reverse complement strand
TATATATATATATATATATATATGTCAAAGATTGTCTGTTCAACTCGAGAGCTGTACTATTATTCAGATTTCCGTCTGCAGAAAGCATTCTGTGTGTAGCTGACTGTGTATGGTTGACTTTTCTACAAATTTTAGTACTGGTAGTATTAGGGGTGTATTCGTAATCTGATTTTTCCGCACAGTTCAGAGGCGAATCGAGATCCCATGAAGTTCACATGAACGGAAAAGTGCACTTTGTTTTTAAATTTTGCCCATCATCCACAATCCTTATGTGAAACGTGAATGCACAGCCAACAGGTGAGTGCTAACAATGCACATAATGGGACACAGCTATCTTGACTATAAAACCCTAACAACAACCCTCCAAAAATGCCAACAATGTATTTACATAACTGACGCGTATGAAAACCAAGCTACAGTGACGTTGTTATTGAAGCAGCTAACACAAAGAACTATTTTCCTGGTGTAGTGACACGGTGACGCCTCATGCCACTATCACGCTGTTCAAAACAAAGCAATAGGACACCAATCTCTGCTGGCTAGGGAACAAGAACAAGCATAAAAACAAATAGACAACCAAATGATCTGTAAGTATTAGCCCATATTCTATGTTTTGTTTATACACGGCCAGGTGGACTGGTTTGTGATATCATGTGCTACGTGCTCCATGTATCAAAATCAGTTGCCCAGTTGTCAGTCTGATCCAGCTGGTAAGGGGGCATTTTTTCCAGTTTACTTTGTGTAGGTGGAAAAAGGTTTCTAGCTCTGCAGGGTTTGTTAGTGCTAACAATTATTTGTTTGTTGTGATGCAATCTCTTGGGGCAATATCCTCCTCGCCATATACACAAAGCTTTTAGATGGTAACATTATATGCCACTCAGTGCAATGGAAACACTCAACTTCTGTCTGGCAGCTTGGCTTAGGAAGCTCCACATCTACACCACCAAGTCATGTCGGTGTAAGGACTTGCCACCCATCCGTTACAAAAGTTCCACTCTCTTCTTCCGGGCCCATCTTATAAAACTTGTAGCTTATCCACCACATATTCAGGCTCACAAACATAAGGTTCTGGATCCTTTTTCTTCTTTTCCTTTCAATAAACCTCCTCTTTGGTCTTCCTCTAGGCCTCCTGCATGGCAATTCAAAACTCAGCATCCTTCTACCAATATATTCACTATCTCTCCTGCGGACATGTCCCAACCATCTCAGTCTGGCCTCTTTGACTTTACCTCCAAAACCTCTAACATGTGCTGTCCCTCTGATGTGCTCGTTCCTGATCCTGTCCATCCTGGTCACACCCAAAGAGAACCTCAGCATCTTCATCTCTGCTACCTCCAGCTCTGCCTCCTGTCTTTTCCTCAGCGGCACTGTCTTTAAACCAAACAACATCGCTGGTCTCATCGTAGGTTTGGAATCCTTTCCTTTCATTTTAACTGAAACTGGTTTATCACAGGTCTGGATCCTCATTTGTCCAAAAGTAGTCACTGGCGGCGGCTCTCACAAAGTCTCCTATGACTAGATTTATATATTATCATGAACGCATGATCTGATGAAACCCGAGTTGGAGGTTTTAAGGGCTTTTTAGTGAAAGTAGGTGTGTCCCATGATGTGCATTTTTAGCTCACTCACGCTACCTGTTTTTCTCTCTTTAGAATGCACAGAAGAGAAAAAAGTGTGGCTTGAAGTGTAGTCAAGTTTCACATAAGGATTGTGGACGATGGGCAAAACAGAAAAAGTGTAGTGTTACTGCCTCACAGTATAATCATACTATATATGATCGGCGGTTTCAGACCAGACCAGACCAGACCAGACCTCAGACTTTGTGGACTATATAATCAGCGGTTGGGGAGATTTGTCGTTGTATTTTAGGTGATCTTTACATATCCTACAAACATTTAGAACATCTCCCTCTTTGCAAAAGCCAAAGTGTTTGGACCGCAATTATTTCTCGCTGGTCAGGCGCCGCTCTGCCATCTGCCATGCTACGTTTAGTTGTCTGCTGGCGCGCGGCGATAATATCCCAGACAGGCAGACTCAATCAAGTCACGTTTGACGTTTTTGGCATTCAAATCTGCACAAACAACCCACACACATCCATATAAAGTGTCCATTCATCCATGTTCTTTGCTTGTCCTCACTAGGGTGGCGGGGGGGGGGGGGGGGACGCTGGAGCCTATCCCAGCTGACTTTGAGCGAGAGCTAAGCAATTTTACGTTTTGCATTGTGCCCTCAGTTACCCTCTTTTTTTCTTTTGCCAGCAGTTGGCTGTGCAGAACAAAGACGTACCTTTTCTGTGATGATCCGATCCACACACTGCTTTCCAGTCAGAGGGAGGAGACACTTGTCCAATATCTTGTGTTTACCCCCCTAAAAGAAAGAATCGCATGTAAAGAAGCCAGACTGAGCATGGGGTTGGCAATCGAAGTTATCCATTCAGGCCAGCCAGGCCATTCAAAGAGCAACGATCATTTCATGGATTCGGTCTTCTTGGTAAAATGTGAAGCTATGCAGGCAGACATTTTATTCCACGGGTAGCTAAAGCACACATCTGAGCGGTAAACCTGAGTTTACCAGCTATTCCTCTGTAATCATCAGATGTTGTCTCAGAAGCACATGTCACGCAACCCACGCGCCCTGCATCATGAATGACATCACGTTCACCTGCTGCACCATCTGGACCTCAGCTGGGCGCCAGACGGGCTGCGACTAGCACAGTTCAGCATGCTCGCACAGGACGTTATGCTGCCCTTGCATCGCCGTGACTTGGAAGTCAAAGTGGGCAACGCCACTCCGACTAATCGGCTCTTCCCAACTTCCAGCACTTGACTCCAACTGTTGTATTTAAATCAGCGGAAAGAGCTGCAAGCACGACCTTCCCGCTTAACAGCCATTAAGCAAAACATTAAGAGAATTACCAATATTTGGTCAGAACACACACTCAATAGCGCCGTGCTCAAAGTGAAATGGCATACTGGATTCCTAAAGAACATAACAAATCCTCAGAGGAAACACAAACCTTTGCCGAGTGCTCCATGGTGACCACCACCTTGGTTCCAGCACTGGCCACCAAGTCCATGGCGCCGCCCATTCCCTTCACCATCTTGCCCTGCAATTAGAAGACATAGACATGAATTTTGTGTTTATTTTTGACGGCACATGTGATTGTGATGAATCAGCTGCAGCTTCCCAGTGTCGGCAGCACTCATGCAGCCACCACCACAATGATATAAAATGGAGGTGAGACATATGTGTCTAATGTGTAGACCAGGGGTGTCCAAAGTGGGGCCCGTGGCTTTGTTTTTTTTGGCCCACAGCACATTGTAAAAATATTATTTATCAAGAAAACTAATAAAAACAAATAAAAAACAGTAAAAGAAGGAAAAATCACTCAGTTTACAAGAATAAGGTCATTAAAAGAAAACAGTCGTAATCCAACAAATATTATTTTAGTAGCATTTAGTTGCAATACTGCAATATTAAGGAAAAATACATTTGTAATGTCATAATATAATGAGAAACAAAATAATGTTGCAGAAAAAGTGATAATGTTACCAGAATAGGGTCAAATATTATAGGGCTAAAGTAATAAATAATTATGGGGGAAACATTTACAAGTATAAAGTAGAAATAGTAAAAAAAAAAATAATAATAATTTAAAAAAAGGAAAATTTGAAAAAAAAGGACTATTTTTGTAAGAATAATGCAATTTTACAAGCATAAACTATATTAGAATATTATCAGCAAAAATAATGTCATTTTAGTGGCATAAGGTTGACATATTTAGGAATTTTTTATTATTTTTTTAAAGCTGTAATATTATGACAAACAGACAACAAAATAGTTGTAATTTCTGAACATTAGGTTGGGGAAAAAAGTTAAGACTATTATGGGAATAAAGTTCGAAAATTCAAATGTTTCAAAAAGCAAATTTATAAAAGGTGTTGAAATATTTGGAAATGTCCCCCACCCCAAAAAACAACAGCAAAAATGTGAAAAAAGCAAAAACCAAACACAAATCTGAGATGCATTTTAAAAATATATAATTTTACAAAATATCAACTTTATGAAATATCAAAGTGGCCCTCACATCCTTTCATTTTTCAATATGTGGCCCTTGGGGAAGGTAGTTTGGGCAGCCCTGGTGCAGGCCCCTAGGTTACCAAAGAGGGTTACGCCAACTGTAAAGACAATTATAGCCTAACACTCACAATTACCAGTGGGCCTGAACGCCTCAAGGCACATTGAAAACGGACCACAAACAAGAGACAGCTCAAAGTTGGTCATTGCTGTGTGTGCATCATATATAGAAATGCGTATGTTTGATCGTCCCGGTCGCGGAACACTGGACCAGCTCTACACCATTGCAAGGGTACTCGAGGGTATGTGGGAGTTTGCCCAACCGGCCTACATGTGCTTTGTAGACCTGGAAAAGGCATTCGACCGTGTCCCTTGTGGTGTCCTGTGGGGGGTGCTCCGGGAGTACGGGATTGATGGCCCGCTACTACGTGCCATTCGATCCTTGTACAACCGAAGCAGGAGCCTGGTTGGCATTGCCAGCAGTAAGTCCAGCTTGTTTCCGGTGAACGTTGGCCTCCGCCAAGGCTGCCCTTTGTCACCGATTCTGTTCATAATCTTCATGGACAGAATTTCTAGGCGCAGTCAAGGCGTTGAGGGAGTCCAGCTTGGTGACCTTAGGATCTCGTCTCTGCTATTTGCAGACGATGTGGTCCTTATGGCCTCATCAGGCTGTGACCTTCAGCGTTTACTGGAACGGTTTGCAGCTGAGTGTGAAGCTTCTGGGATGAGACTCAGCACCTCCAAATCCGAGGCCATGGTTCTCAGTCGGAAACCGGTGGACTGTACCCTCCGGGTTGGGAGTGAGGTCTTGCCTCAGGTGGAGGAGTTCAAGTATCTCGGGGTCTTGTTCACGAGTGAGGGAAGGTTGGAGCGTGAGATCGACAGACGGATCGGTGCAGCATCTGCAGTAATGCAGTCGCTGTACCGGACCGTCGTGGTGAAGAGAGAGCTGAGCCGGAAGGCAAAGCTCTTTGTTTACCGATGGATCTACGTTCCCATCCTCACCTATGGTCATGAGTTATGGGTCATGACCGAAAGAATGAGATGGCGGATACAAGCGGCGGAAATGAGTTTCCTTCGTAGGGTGGCTGGACTCACCCTAAGAGATAGGGTGAGGAGCTCGGCCATCCGGGAGGAGCTCAGAGTAGAGCCGCTGCTCCTTCACATCGAGAGGAGCCAGTTGAGGTGGCTCGGGCATCTAGTCCGGATGCCTCCCGGGCGCCTCCCTGGTGAGGTGTTTCAGGCACGCCCAGCCGGGAGAAGGCCCCGGGGAAGACCCAGGACACGCTGGAGGGACTATGTCTCACAGCTGGCCTGGGAACGCCTTGGTGTCCTCCCGATGGAGCTGGAAGAGGTCGCCGGGGACCGGGAAGTCTGGACTTCCCTACTGAAGCTGCTGCCCCCGCGACCCGGACCCGGATAAGCGGTGGAAAATGGATGGATGGATGGATGGATGTTTGATAATTATGAAAACCTGTCACTGTGAGTGGGGAATTCCCATAAATGAGGCTTTATTGTTGGTTGTACAGTACTCGATATGTTACTTTTCCCTTCAATTTGCTACTAAATTAATATTAATAGCATTTTAAAAATTAAATGAATAGCCATCGTGAGTAGACAAAGAAAGTGATGCTGAAATTCAAGCGATTCAAATGGAAGAATCGCAAACCAGACTGTGACAAAATATGTAAAAAAAAAAAAAAAAGTGACCATTTTTACAATAAAATGCTTGTACGCTAAAATAAAGTTCTTTATAATACTATAAAATTAATTAACCAGTTAATTATAATCAATACTTCCAAAACAGAAAATACGCATTTTTGATCCGGAATGACTATAAAATGAATTAACCAATTAATTATGTTCAGTATTTCAAGTTAGTTATGATAAAAATGTTTTTTTGCAGGGGTAGTACGGGATCCCAGAAGTGCCAAAATTAAGAAGGAAATACATGTGGAAATATAAAGAGACTCAGAAAGTCATTTTACCTCCAAAAGGCGGGCGCTGCAAAAAACATTTGGGAATTACTGCCATAGTTCAACACCAAACAAAGTACAAATATTATTTCTCTTGAAGAAGTTGGGTGGCCATCGTGATAGAGCATGTTGCAAAACTATATACTATCTATATACTATATATTGCTGAAATCCAGTGGAGAAAAAAATGTTGCCATGTGCCGTGAGGTTATCTTAACTGGAGAAGCGGCGTACCTGTTAGGACATTTTCGCTGTTTGAAATGACGTTTGTCTCCAGTGTGAAATGACATTTCTGTGCTCCAAGGACAGAAATGTCAACTGAGGGCATGTCAAAGCCTCAGAAAAGCAATTTGCATGAATAAGACATCGATGAATGACAGTACAATAAAATAGGATGGCTCCGAATTATGAGCCAGACAGTTTATGAGAAGACCCCCAAACTGTGAATTCAAGCCACAGTACACAGTGAAGACAGTGAAGCATCGTGATATGGGCATGTTTCTCCTAGCATGGTGGCGGGCCTATTTATCCCATAGCAGGGATCATGGATCAGTTTGCATACCTCAAAATACTTGAAGAGGTCATGTTGCCTTATACTGAAGAGGACATGCCCTTAAAACGGCTGTTTCTACAAGACAATGACCCCAAACACACTAGTAAACCAGCAAACTCTTGTTATGTTGTGGAGTGACCAGCCCGACGCTCGGACCTTAATCCAATGGAGAACTTGTGGGGTGACATCAAAAATGCTGTTTCTGGAGCAAAACCAAGAAATGTTAATGAATTGTGGAATGTTGTTAAAGAATCTTGGAGTGGAATAACATCTGGAAGGTGCCACAAGGTGGTTGACTCCATGCCACACAGATGTAAAAAAACTGTGCTCATACAAGTAATTAGTTTAGTGATTCACAAGATGGCCAAATCCTAGAAACAAAAAAGTTTGTACAAAATAGTTTTGAGTTTTTAAAGTCAACTCCAGACACTGCTATTTTTTTGAACACACTTTTTTCTTTGGGCTTGTCCCTCCAGGGGTCGCCACATTCAATCAATTGCCTCCATCTAACTCTGTCTTCTGTATCCTCTTCTCTTGCGCCAACTACCTTCATGTCCTCTTTCACTACATCCATAAACCTCCTCTTTGGTCTTCCTCTAGGCCTCCTGCCTGGCAATTCAAAACTCAGCATCCTTCTACCAATATATTCCCTATCTCTCCTCTGGACATGTCCCAACCATCTCAGTCTGGCCTCTCTGACTTTATCTCCAAAACCTCTAACATGTGCTGTCCCTCTGATGTGCTCATTCCTGATCCTGTCCATCCTGGTCACACCCAAAGAGAACCTCAGCATCTTCATCTCTGCTACCTCCAGCTCTGCCCCCTGTCTTTTCCTCAGCGGCACTGTCTCTAAACCAAACAGTGTTTTTTTTTTTCAATTAATCGATTAATCATTGCAGCACCCCTTTCAACTAATTGCCCAATTACACAGTCTTAAGAGCGTGCATATGAATGATATGAACTCTCCACTAAACAATATCCAGCAACCACTTAACACCTCAACAACAATCACATGACCCGGAAATAAAAGTTTGTGCAAAAGTGTGAAATAAAAATGGGTCCTTCGTTTGCATTTATTTGTATTTTGCTTCTTCTCTCTCTCTTTTTTTTTAAACCAACACAATATCTATTGTGTTGTGACTTGAGCTGTAGGATTAGCCACAATTTTTAACTGTCATTTATTTATTTAGAAAGAATGCAGTTAAGTAAATACATTCCACTTTCATCATGTTATATTATGTTTCATGGGGCTCTACTCAGCTCCAGGCAGAAATCAAAAGTCAGCGCTCAGATGACGCGTGCCTCTAACCTCTGACAAACAAGCTCAGTCGCAATACGTTTAAAAAAAAATGACGGTTTTGACTTGACTTTCTTTCTCGTTTTTAAGACTTATTTAAATAATAATAAATATTTAAAGTACTATATTATTTCATAATTTCAATAATAACCATAACAATGAATAATATGTATTTAAATGATAACCAAATTTAATGATAGATATTTAACGAAAAAGACTTGGTTTTGGACATCTTGACATATGTGCCCACTCCTTGCAAAAGCGCTTCAAATTTTACTTGAACTTTACTGGAGGTTTTGGAATGGTCCAGCCACAGCCCAGATCTCTCCTTACAGTAACTGAAAATGTTTGGAGTGACCTGAAGGTTGGGTGTGGACAAGCGACATTCTTCTAACACACATTTCGAGCGCCTTTGCGTGGCGATATTGCCAAGTCAACAAGTTGATAGACAGCTTACGCTCATTAAAGCATAAAGCGCTTCAAGAGAAAATTAAAGTAGCAGATGGACGAACAACAGTATTTGCAGGGTGTCAACATCGCAGCCATCTTAGCGCCTGGAAGACAAGTATGAGTACATTTGTGGCTGGGGGGAGGAAAAAATAAGCTTGTATCTATTTCAGCAGGCCTGGGAAAAAAAGGTGCATTTCCAGGACTTTGTGCGCCTTTCATATAAATCTGTGCAGCTCCCTTGTTACTCAAGTATCAAATTATATGTGAAAATGATCGGAGAGGATATAAAACCTAACTTCATCAAGACAACACCCGTCAGTTTAAAAGAAACGAGTGTCTCGGTGTGAGAAGGCCTGCAAAAAAAAAAAAAAAAAAAAGGAGGAGGCCGACTTGAAAATATGGCCACGGGGTGACGGCTGAGCAGTGACTGAATTAAAATCCCATTTGCTCATCAATCATGTGCAGAATTTGCTTCGCTTCTCTCTGTGCTGGGTAAGCAGCGGATATATATGCCAAGTGTTTTGTATCGGAAGGATACAGACTGCCTCCAGGGAGGCCAGCTGGGTGGGAAAGATATCAACCCAAAGCAGTGGGAGGGTGGCAAGAGAAGCGCGGGGCTAATTTGGATTTAATTGAATATACTGTCACGCATTATGTCAGGGATTGAAACCAAACCCTTGTAAACACTCTAATGAGCTCCCCAAAATCTCTTTAACTAATGAACAGCATCCTATTTTGATATTTAACCTTTTTGGAGCAATCGGCTCCACCAGCTTTGCTCACTTTTGCACCTTGGCTTTTATTTAACAGGATACTGCGGCAAGAAACGGTGTCCTTTTTCATGCGATCGATGGTAATGCACTTTCTGACATTCAAAGAGCTGGCTGCTGTGTGTGTGCACAGGCCCTCCGGGACGACCACGTCTGACCCGATGGTAGCGGGTCTGACTGATGATGCAGACACCTGCGAGCGCCGACTCTTCGCATGACCTGAGCTGCTGCTAATCTGGCTGTGCGTGTGTGTGGAGGGATAAATGACAAATGTGGTGCTTAAATGTGTCCACCATTGTCAATAACCTATGTTACAGGGAGGACTGGCATTTGTCTGCCTCTGATCTGCAGATCATCATAATCCAATGGTCACCAACATTTTTGAGCCCCAAACCCCTGGCCATGAATCTGTGCTAGGGCTACCCTCCTTCACACTCATTTCTACAAAAAATATATCCAATATACAGTGAAGGAAAAAACTATTTGAACCCCAGCTGATTTTGTAAATTTGCCACTAACAAAGAAATGATCAGTCTATAATTTCAATGGTGCTTTATTTGAACACTGAGAGACAACAATGACAAAAAAATCCAGAAAAAAGCGTTTCATAAAGAGTTCTAAATTAATTTGCATTTCCATGAAGGAAATAAGTATTTGATCCCTTTGAAAAACGTGCTTCAGTACTTGGTGGCAAAACCTTTGTTGGCAATCACAGAGGTCAGCTGGTTCTTGTAGTTGGCCACAAGGTTTGCACACATCTCAGGGGGGATTTTGGCCCACTCCTCTTTGCAGATCCTCTCCAAGTCATTCATGTTTCGTGGCTGATGTTTGGCAACTCCAACCTTCAGCTCCCTCCACGGATTTTCTATGGGATTAAGGTCTGGAGACTGACTAGGCCAGTCCAGGACCTTAATATGGTTCTTCTTGAGCCAATCTTTTGTTGCCTTGGCCGTGTGTTTTGGATCATTGTCATGCTGGAATACCCAACCACGACCCATCTCACCCCACACTTGACGGTACATGGCCCCATCCATCCTCCCTTTGATGCGGTGCAATTGTCCTGTCCCCTTGGCAGAAAAACACCCCAAAGCATAATGTTTCCACCTCCATATTTGACGGCGGGGACGGTGTTTTTGGAGTCATAGGCAGCATTCCTCCTCCAAACACGGCAAGTTGAGTTGATGCCAAAGAGCTCAATTTTGGTCTCATCTGACCACAACACTTTCACCCAGTCTTCCTCTGAATCAGTCAGACGTTCAGTGGCAAACTTCAAACGGGCCTGTAGATGGACTTTCTTGAGCAGGGGGACCTTGCGGCCGCAGCAGGGTTTCAGTCCTTCACGGCGTAGTGTGTTACCAACTGTTTTTGTGGTGACTATGGTCCCCGCTGCCTTGAGATCATTGACAAGTTCCTCCCGAGTGGTTCTGGGCCGATTCCTCACCGTTCTCATTATCATTGAAACTCCACGAGGTGAGATCTTGCATGGAGCTCCAGACCGAGGGAGATTGGCAGTTGATTTATGTTTCTTCTATTTGCACCAACTGTTGTCACCTAATGGCGATGGTCTTGTAGCCCATTCCAGCCTTGTGTAGGTCCACAATCTTGCCCCTGACATCCTTGGAAAGCTCTTTGGTCTTGGCCATGGTGCAGAGTATAGTATATGGATTGATTGATTGTTTCTGCGGACAGGTCTCTTTTATACAGGTAATGAGCTGAGAGGGCTGCCAATGTTAGCTCGTTACCTGTATAAGATCCACCTGGGAGCTACAGATATTGCTGACGGATTAGGGGATCAAATACTTATTCCTTCATGGAAATGCAAATTCATTTATTTGAAATTCATTTGAAACCCATTTTCTGGATTTTTTTCCCATTGTTGTCTCTCAGTGTTCAAATAAAGCTACAATTGAAATTATAGACTGATCATTTCTTTGTTGGTGGCAAACTTACAAAATCAGCTGGGGTTCAAATACTTTTTTCCCCTCACTGTACATTTAAATGATGAATTAAATTATGAATGTTTGTTTATTTTGTAGCGAGTAAAGCAAAAAGCTTTGTTTTTACATACAAAGCATTGTCTTACTAGTTCAGCATTTCCTCATTGTGCCTTCTGCTCTATTTTTACCATTTTCGCTACTTTTGAAAAATTTGTTTCTGCAGTGCCGCGATGACAAATGAACCACAGGCCACAGCTGGCCCCGGAGCTGCACTATGGCCATCCCTACTTTTGTGGATCTTCGTCGGGGTTGGCTTGTGGTGTCGGCTCTATGAGCAAACTACAACTCGGCTTGTTGGTTCAGTGTTGTGGAGGGAGCAATGGTGGTTGAGGAGAGAGACAGACGCGTTAATATGTTACAATAGTCAGCCCTAACAAGCCATAGATCGATTATTATTTGGAGGTGCATGTCTATGAAGCAGTAGTAGTAAAGATCTGAATCGTCGACTGGACTGGGTAGTATAGTTGCGGACGTTTGGGAGGCAAAACAACAGTGGTCTACAGTCAGCAGTGTATCTACATCTGAAGGCCACTAACCACACTTTTGAAGACAGTCAGGTCAAGATTTTAGCTGGGGAAAAGTGATGGTTTGAAAGAGGGGTGAAAGAATCCTATTTTGTCAAGAAGCATAACTCCAAAGATGGTGGCTTGCATTACAAGTTACCCCCCCATAAAATGGCCTTATCGGATCAAGGGAGCGGTAGGTCTTTGATAATGCTTATGCAGGCCATCCGGCCCAGTATCAGGTAGCTCCTAACAAAGGCTTTGCTAATTTGGTAAGAAACAAATTTGGAGGAATTTGAAAGCTTAAGGCTATAAATGTCACGATCCGCCGCTCGGTTAGCTCGGCGCGGCATAGCGAGAACCCCGGGGAAGCAGCGAGCAGGACGTCAGGCAGGTAAGGTGCAGAAAAAGAGTCCTTTAATGATAAAGATGCGGGGCAGGAACAAAAACAGGAACAAGAAGCACACCCGACATCCGATGGCAAAATGACAAAATTACAATGACCCGACAAACACAAGATGCACACACCTGAACTTAAATAGCAAGAAGGACAAATGAGGAACAGGTGTGTCTAATCAACGGAAAACTAACCAGCAACGAAACAGGAAAACACCACAACCAAGGAAACCCCACATAAAACCCAAACTGTCACGCGCACAACACCCGGATCGTGACAATAAAGTCTCCAACGTGTGGCCTTAGCTGTACTTCTCTTACTGCAGACTCTACCTGACAAAGCGTCTGCGAATAGAAGTGAAACGTCCGCAACTCTACTATCTAGTCCAATCCACGATTCCGCTCTCTACTACTATGGATGACACCCGGACGACTGACAGCCTCCACAAAGTTAAGTCTATGGAGTTTCATTTGTGCCTTCATTTTAAGGTAGCAAAGACAGATTTTGAGCCATAGTAACGTGCAATAACTACTACTTGTGTGCTCAGGCACATCGCTGCTCTTTCACTCTCTTTTGCTTTCACTTGTGGCTGAACGCTTGTTGTTGCGGGGCGAGGCTACCCAGGCTGTGGGGTCTAGGCTCCTGGCTGGAGCTTGTGGGGTCGCATGCCTGGAGGGCTGCAATGCGTACGGATGCGTTCAGTGGACAAAATGCATACCTGTTGCTCACTCCTCCGCGATGGGAGGGCACTAATGTGATCATACATTTTTTTTAAATAATATTGTTACCGGCAAAGTCCCAAAAATCCACTCGAGATCGACGGGTTGGTGACCTCTGTCATACAGTATGTGTCAGGGGTCTATAGTTTGTGAAAAGATCTCTTATTAGGCAAAAGTCTAACATAAAAAATGTAAATGCAGTATTCAACATTGGTCACTAGGTGTCAGTAATTGTTCGGTGAGACGAGCTTTTATTGGAGATTTAAATTATCTCACAACAGGCACAATAATAATAGTAATAACATAATAATCATATTGTTTAGTTACCCGGCGTCACTTCCTGTCCGAACGTCCGGAAGAAATCATTGCACTAAAGCATTTATTGACATTTATACAAACTAGTGTGAGTCTTATGTCTTAAATTACTTATATTCTCTAATTATATCTACTATATTGGGTAATACAAATGTAAAGGTGACTGGTTTAGAGGGTTTTAATCATGTTAAAACCAGTATTTAAAAGATTGTCAACAGATTTTCTATGCCATAACTACGACAATATGCCATTCACAAAAAAGGAATCCTTTGCGGGAATTCGCTTTCCGCAGTCGCGTCTGGAACCACTGAACCACAATAAAGGAAGGATTACTGTATACGTAAAAACTGGATAAAGTGCATGACAGTGCTTGTTGGAACTACAGCCAAAGCTCACTTAAGACCACGAGGGCTTACAAAAAGCACTGTGTACAGTAAATTCCAGCATCAAGGTTTGATTTTGGGCAACACAAAAAGCAAAGGGGAATCCCGGCCATGCAAACAAAGGTCGCCAACAAGACAAGAAATTAGGTTATGTACCGTCATTTCCGTTGTATAAAGCTGCTACTTTCTTCCTACGCATTGGATCCTGCGCTTTTGCTCTGGTTTGACGGTATAGCTTGGCATTGTAGAGCGGTGTTGGTCTAACAGTGACAAGGATGACTTGAGTGGTTTCAGTTCCCACTTTTTAACCAGCCGTCTTACATGCACTGTTCAGCACTGTTTGGAAAAAGGCATTTATTTAATTGAAAGTTTTTTAAAAAAATCTTTCTGTGTAACATATTTCTTTGTACTAAATATAAATTGTATTAATAAAGTTATGACGTGGACACCTACGTCCAACAGACAGGTGCAGCCTATATAAGTAAAGAGGTTTTTCTCTATAAATTTAGCAGGTATTCTGTATACTGATGCGCTCTATAGTCTGGAAATTCTGGTACTTACGGTACAAAGCCCTAATGATATAACCTTACTGTTCTGACCAAAGCTTAGCATTAAAAAATATTTCTTGTCACAGCCATTGCTGTTTAACCTTTCAACATCAACGACTAGTGCACGCAAAATGAGATCCATTCCATCAAGTGTCACAACGCTGAGTGCAATTTATGGTTATTAAAGT
The DNA here is from genome assembly GCA_024372805.1 of Oostethus manadensis. NCBI lineage: Eukaryota > Metazoa > Chordata > Actinopteri > Syngnathiformes > Syngnathidae > Oostethus > Oostethus manadensis. The sequence continues at coordinate 819,346 of QODF01000202.1, read as the reverse complement.
AGCTTCATGCAAAAGAAAAAAATAATGTTTCATAAACAGTACTTACGGCTTACTTGCTTCCTCTTGAAAAGAGTCCTTGCCAAAGGCATTTATGCTCGTGCTAGTTGAAAAGGCGCGGGGAGAAAATGTTAGCTGTGGCATAATGGCTTTTTAAGTGAGAGATAACATGTGGGACCGCAGGAGGCTGGATCTGTGGTGCGGAACCCAGATGACACAAGACTTCTGATGTTCGAGGCATGAGGCCCGGGTTAGGTTTTCTCAGAAACACACTGCTAATGTTTTTTACTTTGAAGACATTTATGAAGAAGAGTCAGAGCGCTAATGGCAGTTGTTGCAAGATGTCGTCAGTTTTTTAATACAATGTGGGTTAAAGCGGCTCATTCGGAAGCCATGACATTGACTTGAGCAGGACATAACAAAAGGATATAGAATGCTTTTGTAACATCAATATCTACAAAAAAAAAACCATTGATGTTCCATCTCTGTTATTAGTTGGTGGTAATTAGTTTTACCTTTTGGTTTGCTTCTGAACTTTTGGAACGAGTTATCATATTTTCTGGACTATAAATTGCACTTTACGTGGCTTGAGATCGGGAGCTTGGTGTACTTGCTTGCTGGTAACTTTCTTGTAGGACGCTGGCTTTTTATGTCAACATTCAATACCAAAGACATGATTATACGGTTTTATAAACCCCAACACCCGATCCCAACAACGTATTCATGCGTCTTTCACGTTTTTTTTTTTAATCAAGAGACAAATAGAAGTGATGATGCAACTCGCCACTGATTGAGCAATTTTAAGCCAGAAAAACAATCACGAGGTGGCAAAAGTGCTTTTGATAAGGGCTCGTGAGAGCTCATGTGGATTTGACAACACACGCGCCAGGAAGGAGGAAGTGTACGGACACACACAGTTGAGTTCCAAATGTGGGAAAAAATAAATAAAAAATCAAGGGTGTCAAACTTGTGCCATGGAGGGCCGAGACCCTGCAGGTTTTCTTCCCAGCTGGTCACAAAAGCAGGTGATTTTAATGATCAACACCTTCTTCAATTTGAAGGAAGAATCTCATCAATTAAAGCACCTGCTGAAGAAACTGGTTGGACAGAAAACCTGCAGCATCTCCGCCCTCCATGGCACAAGTTTTACATAGATGCTGTAAATAGTTCATTATGTTATATTTGTAAATAAATTGTAGAGCTGCAATGACTAATCGATTAATCGATTATTAATTGACTATCCAAATAATTGACAACTATTTTGGTAATCAATTAATCATTTCAATAACTATAAATATCCTGATTTTAGCCACTGTAATGTAACTATTTTTTAATTTCCTTAGTAATCCATGAAAGCAGACATATTGTCGTTTACCTTTGACTTTGGAGAAGAGCTATCAACATCTTTGCCTCTTTTTGATATCTCGCAAAGCAAACCACTGCAGAGATGTGTGCGTATAGCGTGAGCAAAAGCATTCCCACGTTAAGTAAATGCCATACCTGTACTTGTGCGTAGGAACGTCTACATTTCTACACTTTCTCCATTATCTCTTACCACGCGTACACACAAAACCTACTGGTAGAACAGGGAAACTGCAGTAGAGTGTGATGTTTGTCAACTGATGGTTTATACTTTGCTACTTCCATTTCGAGAAGAAGAGATCCTTCTCTTTGCTATAATTTTTGGAGGAAAAATGTCCATTCATGCATTCTTAAAGGGATTACTGCAAAGAAGGGAAAATTAAAAATGTCTTTTTAAAAATCCGATTAATCAATTAATCCAAAAAAATAATCGACCGATTCATCGATTATGAAAATATTCGCTAGTAGTTGCAGCTCTAATAAATTATTTTGATGAAAAAAGGTGTTGTTTATGTTGGGACATAGTTGTTTGGATATCTAATCTGTCACAAAAGGAAAAAAAATTGTCAAAGTGACAGTTATGCCTGAAAGCTGGTTTTCTCCCTTTTCTAGTCAGCAACTTATATTTTCCTGAAACTTGCCTACATTCTATTGCTAATACCGGACCCGTATTCAGCCTGTTGTACTGTGCGCTATTGCATAGTATATCTTGCCTTTCCAGAATAAATGTCTGTTTTTGGTCTTGAATGAAATCAATGTGAAATCAATGTTCAAATAAATGCATCTTATAGTCCATTGCAACTTATATATCTTTATTTCCGCTGATACGACTTCTACTCCAGAGTCATTTATAGTCCGGAAAATACAGTAATAACAAAAACGTACACCCCGCTGCACTACTAATATATATAACAAGTATTTTTGAATTTTATAAAATTACCTAAAACTGTGATATAAGTATGCAGACTCTAGTGGTACACAGAAACAGCATTATTTCTTAAATATTATATTAGCAATATATATAAAATAGGTATCAAATAATCATACAAACAAAGATTTATTAAAATAATTTTCGCAAATCTTTGTTCATTATTATTATTCATCTAGCCAGTTACTCTTAGCACAAGCTAACCTTGACTACAAACCATAATTACTGGTGGGGGTGGCAAAAAAAGGGTTGTACTTGCAAAGCTAAATATTTTTGGGATGGTACTTATGTTAAATTAAAAAAAAAAGTTTGAAAACCAAAGACCAAAACACTGTCTGTACAATCATAGTGCTTGAAATGAATTCATTATTTCATGTCCCAAGCATTCCACTTTATGAGTGTAAAAACCCTTTGATACAACCCTGTTCAAAGAGTCACATTACCAAAGCAGCAACACATCTCAGTTTTTACCTGTGGCTCTGTATGCATTTTAAATGGCTCTCCTACTGATGTGTGCTTTGTTTCAGGTGGATGAGCGTAGAATTAATTATAGCCCATCCTGAAGCCAAATTGCTGTTTACACAGGCCAGACTGGCTCCTAACCAAAAACCATTAGATCACTCATCTGAAGGCAGGGATCGTTGGAGGTACAGCAACCGGGCAACATTCGATTTTTACTCGTTCCACAAACATCTGTTTTACTCACACACACACACACAGCAGGGAAATAAAAAAACATACTCAAGCAGCAGTGGAGTACAAGGCCCTGTACTTTGGACGTGGGAGCAGTTACAGTTTTGGTGTTTCATCCAAACACTTATCGTTAGTCGTCCGGGTAACCAAGGCGGGCAGCAGTCTGTCGCTATGTGATTAAATGGCGAGCCTTTTGTGTCAAACAGCGGTGATTGCCGGAGATGGTGGGGCGAGAGACTGGCCAAGTAGGAAGTGTTGGATCGTGAGGCGGGTCATTGTGTGTAGAGTTACAGACATTGTGTACATATTGTGTGTATTGTCTCCGCCAATGTGTACAAGCGGACAAAGCACGGATTTGTTGCATTGTCATGGCCTTGCAAATATGCATAATAACCTCCATCTCGAGGAAAAAAAGATGTCGTTTAAGTTACCCGTGATGCTTTATTCATGCACTTTTGCTTCGTAGTTTGGAGTGTAATCGGACCGAAAATCTGGTTTTGGGAAACCATTCCGGATTTCAATAGGTTTTTGCCACGTTGCGGTTCAGATTTTGCACTCTATTACGGATTTTCAAACATTAATTAATAAACCGTAGTATGCTTTGTGCATGAATAAGAGCTATTATTAGATGTTAAAAATGTATATTTAAGCACATTTTAGGAATTTTCCATTTCAAATCAACTACAATACAAATGTAAGCCATTAAAAAGACCACTCAAATAGTGACTGCATTATTCTACAATGGTCACTAGGTGTCAGTAATTGTTCGGTGGAACAAGCGTAACAAAAGGTTTTAGGACAGGTTCAAAAGATCTCACACCAGGCACAATCATAACAACTACGAATAATATCGGCACACCAACAAAAATGTAATATCAGTCATTATTGGTATCATTTTTTCCCCTGTACTGAAAAACAATATAGGTCATATAGAAAAGCATGATGAGTTATGATGAGTATGATGAGTTTTAGGCTCACGGCGTGATCATCAGCGGACATGTGGCTACCACTTGTGTGTGCGTATGTGGTGGTCAGAAGGCTAATCTAAACCCCCCCCCAAAAAAAACTGTATTCCTCAAATGAGATGAGCAGCCTTTCAGAGAAGTTGCCGAGTGTTTTTTCACGTACCTGGAAGATCCACCAATGTACTCTTACAAAGTAAGTCCGATATGTTTTTTGTCTAAATAATAAGGGAATATAAAGGTTTCTTTTTTTATATATATCATATAGCCAGTACCACGGGTGCAGCCAGGAATTCTGGGTACCATGACAGTAAAGGGACATTGGAATTGTCCTGACTTTTCCTCTTTATAAAAGCACCCCTGGCCAATAGCACTCACTATAAATAAAGTGGGAAAAAAACAAAAAAAAACACATGGGTATTGGTTCACATCGGAATCGGAAATTGTCAGCTGGACAGTATCGGCTTATTGGTAAAAAAGCCAATATCGTAAATCCCTTATAATAACCTAATAATATTCATGATAATAACAACACAGACTACCGCACACAGACCACGTGGACCATAGACCACGGCAAACTAAAACAACTGAACCCCCAACGTCACTTCCTGTCTTAAATGGCTTGTTTTCTCTGTGTCTACTATATTGGGTAGTGAATTGTTTCCTGTCTGCAGGGCTCTCAATGTTAAAAAACACATTAAGATTGTCTATGCCATAGCTACAAAAATATTCCATTTATAAAAGCGGAATCCTACGTAGCAGAAATTCACTTATGACGGTCGAGTTTGGAAGCAATTAAATGCAATTGATGAGGGATTACTGTATTGCCTCTGGATACATAACTTTATTCATCTCAAAAATAAATGAACGCGTGCGGCATCTACAGATATAATGGGTATGCATAAGGGGTATAAAAAAGGCATGCTTCCGAAGGATAAGTTGCGTCACCAATATCCCACAAACCTCACTTACGAATAATTATACGTTGGGGGTCTAACGATTCATTCACTAGATCGACGTATCGATTTATATTCCTATTATCCAACTACGTCCATTTGTTTTGGCCAAATTGCCCTTCCAGACAACATATATCGAGCTAACAATCATTTGAAAGGTAATCAATCGATTCAATTGATACTCTGTAATAAAGCATTGGATTTAAGCACGGCAGGTTTTATACGGATGTGTGTTGTTGTTTTTTTTGTTTTTTTTATAGCTTTTTTAATGATAAAGACGTTAAATGTTACCCTGGTAACAGTCTGATTTGTCGTAAATCGATTAGTCATGCCTGTTGACTGGGGTGCACGGATGATGTCATGTGACACTGAGCGTGCGCATTCTGTTAGAGATGTCCATGTGTATATCCTAAAATATGCAATTTTTCATAGGATACGGGGTGCGTTTTTATTGGTATACATGCTTGTTAGCTGGATGACTTCTTCCTCTTCAATTTGCTATGGGATTTATACTGCGTGTTGGACCCCATCCTAAGTTAGTCCAACTTGAAGCCTTTCAAAGTCATGGATGGGAGTGTCAGGACAAGATAAAAGGTACGTAGCGAGCGTTACGTTTGTGCATGTTTGTGTTCTGGTTCAATGGGGGGGGCTTGTCGTTTGGGAGCCATTGTTCTGGCTTTTGTTCAATTTTTTCTATTAAGCATGTTGATCAAACACCTCCTCGTAGCTTTAATAGCGTCTGTGCAGTCGTTACAGTATGTGGGATATTCATGCACTTTAATATCTACCTGCACATGCAATGTCATTCTAATCCGGTGGTGCGAAATAACTTCTTTAATAGTTTGGTTAGAGAAGTGAATGAGGTATCAAATTAAAGTTAGTCATATTTTATCAGATAGAACGAATCATTCAAACTGTTCATTTATTTTGAAGTGTCCATCATTTATACCTGATTCCCTTACAAAAAGCAAAGGGAATTTAGGGAACTTTATCTGCACTGTCCAGTATCCAGCTATTTGTTTCACCGCAACACTGCTTGAATTTTTGGCTAAAAAGTTACTGAATCGATTTTAAAGTTACTGAATGTTTCAGATCGTATCGTTCTAAATGAACCAATATCGTCCTTGAATCGAATGGGCAACCACGAATCCTGATACGAGTCGAATCGTTGTTAAAACTAATCGTTACACCCCTGTTATATGTACAATCTTGAAGTGACAGCAGCAAATTGGTAAGTGCCGTTTAAAGTATAGCAAATGCCAACCGCGCTACCCGCCAGGCCAAAGATGCACTACGCAAGTTAGATACTATCTAGACTGTATCAGGTTATTTGCCAGTTGGGGGATCGATGTCACATGGCTTATCACCAGAACCAAACCACAAAAAGTATACCTGATTTTGGCAGCATGGGACTCGGATTAATGTGTTCTACCATTACATTGAGTTCCATCAAAACATTAAATTACCTCACCACCTGACTGCTGCCAACTATGGTCACAACATGTCAAGCAATAAGCCGATGCAAAATCCCCGTTCCAACAGCATGTCAAAAATACTGTTATTCAAATGTAAAAACCCAGCAGGTGCTAGACAAGTGTGGCAGGGGGAGTGAATATTTTTATTCTGTGTGAACAGTTGGGTGCCGGACCCCCGCATTTAAAGCAAGCTTCATCGTGCTCCAAGAGCACAATGGTGAAACAAGCGGAGCAAATCCTTTACTCCACTACAGCCCCCTTTCTCTCAAGCCATTGTTGATCCAGATGTTTCAGCCTGAGTGGGAATGTAAAAGCATTTCAAAGCTCTGAACTGGAAAACATTCATCTGCATTTGCATATTGAGGGCGTTCAAAATCTAAATAATCACACAGAGTGTGCCACATCCCCGACTGCTACGTTAAAACATTTCCAATTTCACGCTAAGCACCCATCTTTAGACAGTGAATGATTATCATCGCAGAATGTGGGGATTGTAATTCGTTTCATCCACACTTTCAAAAACGGGGGATAATGAGGATTGAGGCGTATTGTAGGTGAGGCGTGCAGGTCGGCTGTCCAAAGCCAGTATGGGCAAACAAGGTAACACACACTGCAAAAACCAGTACTACTCTGCTGTTTAAGAATAACTGTACACCAACAACCTGACCTACCACAGTTAGTGGAAAACGTTTGTCCGTTTCTTGGCCGATCTTTTTATATAACGTCCAGTTGACCTGATCCAGCATCTTGCTCCAATCTCAACCCTACCCTTTACACTAGAAGCAACCACAAGTCCGTCCTCCGAGAAGAAAAGCAGTCATGTTCCAGCAGGAGTCGCAACAGCTACAGACAGGTTGGCTTGCATGCGTTTGTGATGGAGGAAACCCCAACCAATGTTAGCTAACGGAGAAATGCTTTCTCCTTTGGAGGCGCGTAGATTAAATTCATCCTGAAATAGGTCTATCGTTTTGGAAGAAAACGGCGTCACTGGACTGGTGATGCTTGTCTCCGTCTCAATGAATCCTTGCTTCCACCAAGCATCCCAATCGACAGTTCCTCCAGTGCAAGTTTTGCTCTAATAAACTTTGACCCAGGGTCTGACCAGTTTTTTCGGGTGTCCTCTCAGTGATATGAATCTGTGGTAGGCTAGAAGAAATGCCTCGGATGATTGGTCTGTCACAACGTCAACATGAATAGCTCTTGAGGCCATACAACAGAATACAATTCCCCACACCTTGAGTTTGATCCTCCTCTTCACCTCATCTCTGACGTATAAGGCCCGAATAGGTCGGGAGATGTAAATTGAAAGGGCGAAGCGGGGTTGGAGCGTTCTGCGGGAAGATCACCCATGATCTGCTGGCACAATTTTGCTTTTTTTCCTACAAGGGATGCAGTTGTCTGCTACCTTCTTTGCAACTCTACGCCCTTTTACAATCCATGCCTTTTGCCTCATCCTGAGGAGGGTTCCAGCAATGCTTTCGTGATTCACGTTGTGGTCTTCACGAGCTACTAGCGTTGAAATCCAGTTATTATATGGCAAGATTGGGACTGCAACCTTATCTTCGTTAAATGCTCGAGTTCTGCCTCCACACATCAAAAGACCAGTGCTTTTATCCTTGATGTTTATTGAGGGTGGTGGCTGGAAACTCCCCACCTTCTTGGACTGACAGGAAAAGGCATCTCAGTGCATTTTCCCATTCTTCTACTGTGACTGTGATCTTCTTGGCCCTCTGCCCTGTGTGAGAACTTGCCTGCCGCTTTGACTGGGTGCTCCTCCTTTCCTTCAACTTGAGCCACTTCTTAGTGATTCGCCAAACTAAGGCTATCACCTCTACTAACTTGGAAAGGCTGCTGAATCTCTGAACGTCAATAGGAGTCTAGACTGCTGCACCCGCAGGTGTTAGAATAGTCGCCGCCTCTTGACACAGCAGTGAGGCCGAGAATGCCTTCCTCTGGAGATAATCCACTCGTTCCTTAGCTTGAGATGCAACTTCTGCTGCAGATTTTTTAAGCCACGTCAACCGGCTATTTCAAGAAATCAGGCCCATTTTGCCATACAGACTCTTCACCTTAGATCATGAGGTGTGCATCCTCTTGTGATGATGTCGGCAATGTTGTGGTCACCGGGGATCCACCACCAGTCTCCAACCGGTCCAACTTTTTGGATCTCTCCTATCCGGTTAGCAAAGAAGATCTGGTATCCATAGCTGTCTCTTTGAAGGACTCCTAAGACTGTTTGACTGTCTATTTAGATGGAACCAGCGATTGAATTTCAGTCTGCTTTGTTTTTCCATGCATTTCCTGGGTCGGGCTGCAAAGACTGCTCCACAGACTTCTGCCTTGATGGCATCCCCTTTCTGATCTAGTGGGGTCAACTTGGCTTTTGACTCGACAAGCCGTACTTAAACCCCCCCCGTCTGTGTCCCATCTCAAGTACATCACGGCTCCATAGGTCTTGTCGCATCCATCCGAGAACGTGATTCCGGTCGGTTCCCCTTGCCAGTTGATTGACGTCAAGCTTCGAGGAAATGTCATCTTTGCTATTTGAACATATTCTTCAAACAATGTGATAGCTTCTTCTCTTAAACAGTCAGAAAACTGTTTGTCCCACGTCTCATGGGTTGATTTTCCTCCATTTTCCTGAAATGGTCTCCTAATAAGGATTGCTCCCCTCTGTTTAATTGGAGTGCCAAGGCCAATAGGGTCATGTAGACCTGCACCGCACTGTATGCTTTGGAAGGTTGTCCCCGGTTCTCATTTTATTATTTTTCTTTGAAAGGTTGATGGCTGCCATTATGAAGAGTTGGTCAGCTTCTACAAGATACCCAACACCCAAAACCTTGTTATTGTCATCCTTTAGCTGATTAGGGAGGACGAAGGTTCCATCTGGCTGTGGTCTGTTTCAAGGCAATTGTGAGATGTAAGTATGTCATCGACGTAGCTGTCCTCTTCCAGAACTCTGCACTCCTCTTCCATGTGGGAGAAGATGCTCAATTGCGGTTTCCCGCCACTTTAGCAATGCAGCCAGCTGGCTTGTGGCCGATGTTAACTCTTGTGACGGAATACTCTCCCAATGTATTCATCTTGGTTGTCTCTCCAGAGGAATCTGTGCAGATGCAACTCTCCGTCTTCCAGCCACACTGAGTTGTACATTTTGTTGATTTTTCGCAAAGCTGCATGTACGCCTGTTCTAAACCCTAATAGAATGCCTTTGATTTGGTTAAGGACGTCAAGCCCTTTCAGGAGGCTATCGTTCATACTCATTCAAACTTTTGACTACTGTTCCACACAAGCCACACAGGGGTTGTCACCGAGTGAGGATTCGGGGCTACTAGATGACTGATATACCCTACTGGGCCCCTCCACGCTTTTAAAGTCTCTCACTTTCCAACAGCTTCTGGAGAAGGTGACGAGTTCCTCTTGGAGCTCTTTCTCCGTCATTTTCATTGCCCCCTCAAGAATTACGTTACATTTCCTTGTGAATGAACCCTTGGCAGCAGAATGTTTCTTTCTAAGTACTACGAGATCTGTTGCTTGACTTTCCATTTTGAAGAGTCCTCAGGTTGGACAGCAGCTTGACTCGGTCCAATCCATCAACTGCACCGTGGTTATCCACTGTCAAGTTCTTTGGGGTTTTGACCAGCCTGAACTTGTAAAGGCTGAGAAGATCGTAGAGGGCCCTTTATCAACTCGACTACAGTAGATTTTCTTGAGTTTTATTTCACACTTCAGCTATTTACAGGAACGCAGGTTAGGTCGATAACCTTTGAATTAAAGAGGCATAGCATCAACACATGCAACGTATTAGCTTGCAACTTGGGAACCTTGACTAGTCGTTACATACCAGTGGTCTCTCTGGTCTTCTCTTGTTACAAAGTGTTAGGTAAACACGTATACATGTTATTATTTATTTGCTCCTATACACACAAATACACGATAAAGAGAAATTTGAAGTCACCATAACGCCAAATCAATACAGTTTGCCACCAAGTACGATGTTGTCAGTGCATTTCCATTCACTGATGTAGTGGCCAACAGTCATTTCTTCTGTTCAAAATAGTACAGGGCCTTTTCTTTTTATCCGGGATGGTTGGTCCCCGAAGCAGTTTTGAAGGCTTCATTGCCTCGTTAGAGATCCGTTCTTCGCGTATTATGCAGAACGAGCTTGGTATGTGGGTGTCACCTCTGGGATAAACCCATATTTCAAGTAGAACTCCTGGTATTGTTTGTTAGACGCTTTCTCTTTTTCGAAGTCGTAGGATATTTCCCTTTCTCTTCATTGAGCCTTTTCTCCTTTGCAAAGAAACGTTCCAAAGCGTCCCCTAGCTTATAGGAACGGGTTACATTTTGGCATTCAGGTGCTCAAGACGTAACCAAGAGAATCCGGTCACTTTTCAAAATAAAAGCTTGTTCAGACTCAGATACATACATAAAAGAGAAATAGTTCATTCTTTCTTGTGCGGCCCAGTATCAAGTGGTCCGGTAGCGGTGGTTGGAGATCACTGCCCTAGCCCACTCCTCCCGAACTAAACATGTTGAAAAGCGGGCAGATCCTCCTCTCGGAGCATGAATGGAAGCTAGCGAAGTTAGCTTTGATGAGCATGCTAGTGTGGCTGTGTGTCTGGTAGCTCATAAAACAAACGTTTTTTATCCAAGTTTTTTGCCTATCATCCATATGTGTCCACAGATATACGGCAGTAAAAACGAAGGTTTTTCAAAACCTCGGGCCAAAGTGTGGATCTGGAGAAAACTCCGGTTATACGTTTGTGTGTGAACGCAAATAGCCGGAGGTTTGCGTTTCCAAACGCCACTTCCTGCGGAACGTATATGGTGACGTCACAGACCCGTATTTACATGAGGAACAACATGGATGCCCTCAAAACTGACGATGTTTTCTTGCGTCTAGTTGCTTTTGTATTCTAAATCAACGTTTAGAAATAATCCTACCTCCTTGTCGGTCCACAACAACAAGCCGGGCGCCATGTTTTCGGAAGTGACGAGATAACAAGAGGATGAATCTGATTGGATAGAATTTTAGTAACTGTTGCCGCCTACAAGTTTGGCATGCTTTCCCATGCATTTATGCGGTTACGTGTGGATGCGTTTTTTTTGTTTTAAATACGAAGTTGTGCGGACATTATTTTTTTCATAAACGGAGAGGTAGAAATATGCGATTTTAAAAATACCCTGCTACGTGTGGACAAAGCATCAGGTTGGATGAGTATATGTTCACGGCAATGTGTTTTAGCCCAACGGCCAATGAAGACGTGCATGTTCTGAGTGAAAAAATTTGCTGACTCTCAAAGAACACACTAAGTGTAAAATGTAAAAAAAAAAAAAGGTTTTTAATCCAAACGGAAAAAACAGAATTTGGGAAAAAATATAAAACAAAATTGGGGAAAAAATAAAACAGATTCCATAGGGTTCAATAAGTGCATCATGACCAGCGGATCATAGATAAAAAAGCTGCCTTTGACCCATATGTAGACCGGCCATTCCCCAAAAAAATCTCTTAACTTTCTCATTCAGGTGTTCCAATGGGCCGTCATCCGGGTCGTGACCACCAATCAAGTGTCTTGGTTGAGGAGCATCTATGAGTCGGATCATTTAAATCAAAGTGCACCAATCAATGTTAGTCTTCCCATCCGTCTCCTCAGAGACTTGGTACCACAGAAGTCCAGTCTACATCAAGTCACATGTAAATGTCCAGGACACGCAGACATAAAGCATTACTGGGAGACTCTAAAGACATGTAGAGTCTTTAATGTCAGTCATTTTTTGATTAGTTGTCTGCGACCCAATTTTGGGTACGGACCCACCAGCTGGGAATCGGGGCGCGTGTGTGCGTGCGCGCGTGCGTGCGTGCGCGCGTGCGTGTGTGTGTATATATATGTATATATATATATATATATATATATATATATATATATATATATATATATGATACAATACAATTCAACAACGTTGCCAGACAAACACCAGCTGTAACCTACTGCCAGGGGTGCTGTCGAATTCTGGACCCTTTGAAAAAATAAAAAAAGAACCAAAAAAAAAAAGAAAATCTCATTGGGTCCCCCTGGGCAGTTGTCACCACATCTCAATTTTGCAGGGAGCCTGCTTGTAATTGTCCTAACTTTTCCCCACTATGCGACACGCCCGCCTGTTTGTCAAGGAGAGTGCATCATGAAAAACAAACTCACCGGGATCATCCAGTTGGCTAGGTCTCCATACTTCGACACCTGCATGGCCCCCAGCATTGTCAGGTTGATGTGACCGCTGAAGCAAGACAACGGAAGACAGCTGTCAACGTCTAAATCGGAGCTCTTGAATAATATCTCTAGATTAGTGTCATCTATGATGCTGAAATCCTGATTTTTTTTCATATTCTTTGATGCAAAAAGAACACTTTAGTCAGATACAGATACAGTATATGCCCGTATGCTCCCAGTCGTTCTCCGTGAGTGTTTAACCGTTCACTCCTTTCACTGAGAACATCGGGGGAGATGCTGAGCGCAATGGATTTAAAGATACTGAATCGTTTTGAAACATATCGCATATCATATCGTTCAAAATTAACCAATACTTAGTCCTTGAATCGAACTGGCAACCACGAATCTTGATACGAATCAAATCGTTACGAATCATTCCACGCTTAGCATACAGTATGCAGCATTACCTTCAGTTTAGTGCTCAAATAGGTTTTGTGGCTCCAAGTGTCTTTAATTTGGTGAAAACTGCCCCCAAAAGGCTGTTTTTATGCTAGAGGTTGCCGACCCCTGGATTGGACAGTTGACATGCGTGTATGAACGCTACCCAGGGACAAACTTGGAAAAATGGCAATGACTGGCCAAAATGTGCAGGGATGTTGTGGGGAGTGGACCAAGGGATTGGTTGAACTTGAAAGAATTAGTGAGGTTGCAACATAGCAAAATCCTGCAGGGTCTGACAAACAAATGCTTTATACACTGAAAAAGTACCCACTGAGATCTTGAAAAGGTCACAATGTTTATTTCACCGTCCCGTTGTTAGACAATATTGTCACGGTGTCATTTGGACACAAAAAATAAGTTATTTTCTCTCTTTTTCGTTCAGTTAAGCCCCATAAATCCATGGCTTGAGGCCACGGTTGAATGTGTGGTCGTCGCCAGTGTGACTGGACAGTGCTATTTATGAGCATTATCGGATTTCCAATGGGTGGATACGCACAACCGATGCGAGTGCATGCGGGCAATCTCACACAGCTGGCAAATCAATAAGGACACCAAGGAGAACATTGGTTGATGTGTGGTTGTGTATGTTACAAAAGCAATCTGTAAATACTGAGTTAGTATACTAACGCCTGTATCCCATGGTTAAATCGTGTTAATATTAAGGCTGTCAAGTGATTAAATATTTGAATCAGATTAATCACAAGTTTTTAAATTAATCATAATTATGTCTTGAAATATGCCTGTTATTACGCCTTAACAGAAGTGTCCTTTAACGGCACAAATTCTTTTGACCCTCACCATGCGTTGGGGTCTGCCAGGTCTGACCGGCATCCTCCCCCACCACCGGAACCAACTCACCACCAGGTGGTGATCAGTTGACAGCTCCGCCCCTCTCCTCACCCGAGTGTCCAAGACATGTGGCCGCAAGTCCGACGACACAAACACAAAGTCAATCGTCGAACTGCGGCCCAGGGTGTCCTGGTGCCAAGTTCACATGTGGAAACCCTTATGCTTGAACATGGTACCCTCACCTATGGTCATGAGCTTTGGGTAGTGACCGAAAGGACAAGATTGCGGGTACAAGCGGCCGAAATGAGTTTTCTCCGCAGGGTGGCTGGGCTCTCCCTTAGAGATAGGGTGAGAAGCACTGTCATCCGGGAGAGACTCGGAGTAGAACCGCTGCTCCTCCGCATTGAGAGAAGTCAGATGAGGTGGCTCGGGCATCTGGTTAGGATGCCTCCTGAACGCCTTCCTGGGGAGGTGTTCAGGGCACGTCCAACCGGTAAGAGGCCTCGGGGAAGACCCAGGATATGCTGGAGAAACTATGTCTCTCAGCTGGCCTGGGACCGCCTCGGCATCTGCCGGGAAGAGCTGGACGAAGTGACCGGGGAGAGGGACGTCTGGGCTTCCCTGCTTAGGTTGCTGCCCCCACGACCCGACCTCGGATAAGCGGAAGAAAATGGATGGATGGAAGGAATTCTTTTGACACACGATTAACATGCACATGTCATGTTTGACCCTCAGGCCACATCGTTGTTTGAGGAACCACAGCGGCGAAAGTTTTGACCTAAGTTATGTGTGTCACGAAATACGTTGCCTAAGGGAGAAGAGAGAAGTCACTGGTGCACCGCAGGTATTGTTTTGTCATTAATACAGTGGTACCTTGGCATATGAGTGTCCTAATGACTTTTTTAAGATGCGAGCGGTCTCTTCTTTTGCTTTGAACTGCTAAAATTTAGACTTGGATCTGCTAAATCCCGGGATAGCCGATGAGATATTTGGGGCGCTAGCTAATGCTATGCCATTTAAACTAGTATTATAGCAAGCATACGTACATTACAGCCATCTAATTTTGGATGTGGAATCGTTTACCATAGATTTACATCCCTACTTATTAAACAAAAGAACATATTCTTACCTGGAATTAATTTTGAGTTAACTATGGACCAAATGCAATTATACAATATAAATAAACAAAGATACCGCAGAAGTCTAAAAATTGGTCTAAGACTAATTTGTTTATACAGTATTATAGTATTAGTACAGTATATACAGTATATAAAGTAGCAGTACATTTGAATCAAACCGTTATTAAAAGCAATGAAGGGTTGCCTTTCACATAATTGAAGGTACATTTACTTGTTTTCAGTGCATTTTGAGGGATTTTCCAGAATATTCAAATATAGTAAATTGTACATCCAAATTAAGAGCAATAAGAATATCAACTTCATGTTTTTCTTTATCTTCCTATTTATTTACACACACACATACACTCATTATAAAGCTGTTTTTATGACGTTCGGAGTGTCCCTAAAGGCCTTTTGTGTTCTTGTAATGAGAATGAGAAAGCGTCGTTCCCAGGAAGAACGGGCTAGAGACGTGTGCCTGAAATGGATATACATACTGTATGTGCTGTTGGAATTGCACTGCTGTTGCTGTGTTCAGGTCAGATTAAAGTCATTTAAGAACAGCAGCCTCTGTGCGACTGTGTGGGGAGCTACACTGTGCCACCGTCTGTCATAACAGAGAGGCGTCTTGCTCTGGTGCATGCGCGAGTTCCACAAAAAAACGTATTGTAATTACTGAAATGAATTGGTTACCGCCGTTAAAGCATTATGAAAAAAAATAGTGCAATGATTGAAATGTGTTTTATTATCATGTATATGAGCATTTGAGTCTTCAATGGTCTGAGCCTTTTTATTCAAAACATTACTATAGGTATTGTTTGTTTTTAGAACTGCATCAAGGGCAGCATGACATTTTTTATGGGAAGTACAGTATTATGCCCCTGGGCCACAGATTCCCCACCCCTGGTTTATAACAGCCATGTTCAACTTGCAAAGTTCCACTGCACTTTGAAATTGAGGAGAGTTTGACATTATCAGCAGTCCGTCAAGTCTGCTTATGTCACACATATCTGATTTTTTCACTAACCACTTTCAAAGTCTTACCCCCGGATCATGGCAAATGACTCATCGCTGGAGAAATAGGCAGCTCCAGGGAGCACCGTGACAGTCTCCTTTCCTGCAGAACATCAAACATAAAGGGATTATTTAATAATGTTATGGACGAAATGTTTGAATACTCAGCATAAGAGTGATTAGAATGAATCATGCAATCATTTGAACATTCAAGAAGTGTTTGTGTTATTGGACTGTTCATGCTTTAATGTGAGTGTTTGTGTTTAAGGCTTTGACTGCATTAAATTCGACACTGGTACATATCGATTAGCCTCACCGGCATTAATAAGGTCTGCATCTACTTCAGCGTCAGCGGGGTATGGGCCCTGCAAATATAAGACCAAGATAAACCGGGATGTGCGCACACACATACAGGCGGGCTGGACACAATCAAAATCCTCTGATGACCAGGTGAGTCTTTGATTTTCGAGAGGGAGAAAAGACTGCGTCGCCTGTTCCAAAACAACAAACTGGCACTTGTAATTAAAAGAAATGTTGACAAATCAGGCAGCGACACGAACGCCTACACTCTCCTGTCAACACAAGTTGATTAGAGAGCCATTTCATCGCAGCACCAGCCGCATTATTTCCCCGAGACGCCGACAGAAAATAACATAGGAAAACGAGCAAAATGAGTCGAGCGTTCATTCAAATGAACACATTTGAAACAAAGGCCTCTCGTGGCTATTGTTCCCGCTACATGCAAAGAGCTGCAGTAAAAGCCACTTTAAAAGCTTGAAACACCACATCCCTAAAGATCTTACCAGTCCTAAAATGCCGTTTTCGCTTTGCAGATGCACAGTGATGTCTGGTCTGATGAAATTGCTGGCCAACATGGGGATGCCAATACCAAGGTTAGCTGGTCAACCTTTCATTAAGGATGAGATCCTCACTCAATACCCTAATTGACTAATCCATTAACATTTATGGTGTCCATACAATGTAGTTGTGCCACAGAGAGATAATTCATCAGACAAAGGCTCCCATTCAATTCAATTCCATTGAACTGGAGTGAGACCATCAATGCTGGCATACAAACAATGCATCATTGCTGGACATCTTGGAAAAAGGATACCATACATCCCATCTTCAAACTCCAGAGCTGCACGGCGAATTATTCTTTCCCGGACAATATCGGAATCCTTCTTTGGTTTGGGTTTCTCTTGGGCTTTCTTTACTGTGCGTTTCTGGAAGCAGTCGAAGGGATAATATTAACCAATGAAAGGTCGTATTTACTCGTTTTTTTTTCCCCCAAACGTAGTATCATTCAAACCCTTGGTACCTCAATCCTCTTTTCATAGCTGCCTCCCTGGACAACCCTGTGGATGTAGATGCTGGGGATGTGGATGTCTTCTGCGGGAAAAGTCCCAATGTCCACCACCTCTTCTACCTGGAAAATGTCACAAATGTTGAAGAGTTAAGTAGGTAAGGGTACAAATTTTTGTGTGCAGCCGTTCAGGAGCATTATCTTACACAAACCAATACGTACAGTCGTATGAAAACTAGGGATGTCCTGTGCCATATTTTTGGGCTTCCAATACAGTACGATCCGTTTTTTTTTTTTTTTTTTATAGTGTTGCCGATCCAATCCCAGATTTTTTTATAATTAACTTTTCTTACAGACATAAATTTGTGTAAATGAATATGGTTGTTAAAATAGCTCTTCAGAGCATTGAAAATAATGCAAGTATTTTTGTATTACACAGCATGATCAACAATATTGTTTGGCTTTTGTAACAGACCTCTGAGAGTCAGGTCCCCAATGAAAATTAAAGTCCATCCAATAAAAGATCAAACTGGAAAGAATAGGTGCACAAAATACTGTAGCGATGTGCACTGTGTTTGTTTGGTGTGTGGGCTATAGAGGGAAGTGGTGCTCAGAATGCTTGTTAGAGCAAGCGTTTGGAGTCAAGTGTGTACAATAACAAAACTAGGAAGTGTCGGACTCTGCATGTGGTGAGGAATATCTGTGTAATGACAGTCTGCTTGAAGGACTGTAAATGCTCTGTTCACATGCAAATAAATGGCCATGGCCGACTGAATTACAACCATCCTGATGTCGAATTATTCAGCTGTCATTACAATACTTTTAGGGTAGGACTAATGGTTTCACATGGTTATAGATCAATTTGTGGGGTGATTTAGAATATGACTTCTTTTTTTTTGTAACAAACTCTCTGGAAAACAATAGTAATTTATTGACGGTCCCTAGTAACAGCCTGCGGTTGGAGCGACACAGTCTGGGCACAGTGAGGGGGGATTACTGCTGTAGCTAAGGAGCCAAATATTCAATGTCCAACATGAAAGTAACTTCATCACAGTACACCGCGGACATGTCTGCGTGTAGGTGGTGCATTTCTTCTTCAACCGTGCAGCGGCAGTCGGGTGGTAGCCAGCTTTGATGTGCATATCCGCACCTACCATGTCGGAGTGTGGCCCAGATTTACGGCAACAGGATCGGCCTCATCTCACGACGGCAGACGATTGTCTTTGATCCTAAAAATACAGCTGATCGCCCACTGATCCCAATGCTGAAGATTGGATCGGGACGTCCCAAATGGAAACATTAGCCCATGGGGTGTAAGTGTACAAGTGTGCAGTGGAAATTAGTCTCATACTGTATGTTACACATAAGAGTTCAGAAGACCTGAACCTTCAGGAGAAGGTCATGACAAAACTAAAGCGCTTAGCAAATAAAAAGTGATGCTACAGTTTGTCTTCGCGCAGGAAAACAGCCAATATTTTGCAGGAGAGGGCATTGGAGAATCAAACTATTATCAAACAACTGTAGCGTGTTCAGAAAAGAGTAAACTGTGTACCTGAATCAGGCTCACCTGACTGGAAAACTGAAAAGGATCAAACACCGAAGACCCACGCTATTGCAGCCCATCACACACACACAGTTACTCTATGGCCTTGACAGAGACCCCAAATGGCAGGAGTGAGTTCAAGAAGGTCTTCCCCCAGAAAGGGACACTGATTTGAGCAGAGTTTGGGTCAAGGCGATACAAGTCCAGACACGAACGGACCGGCTCTTCTCTCCTAAGGCAATTTTGTTTGAGAAAGAGCCTTAGCAAGTACGTCCACTCACAGGGAGCCACTCCTAATATTAACATTTAGGTTCCAACTAATTTCACTGCGTTTGCTCTGTTGGTACATTTTGTTGGGTTAAGTGTGATTGCGAGCATACAAACCCTGCTCTGCACAAAACAAAGTGGACAGAGACTACTTGAGAAACGGGTCCTGGTCTGCTGGCAAGTGAACCCTTGTGCAGATCGGTGCACTTGGGCTCAAATGTGGACTCTACACAAACCGATGAAAAGGATCACCACTACAGTGACAGCAAAAAGCATGCAGAAATTGCAGAAAATTTACATTTTCTGGTTAGTTAGCTTCTTGTTGTGTTGTGAACACATTGTGGGACTACAAGTATATCCTTAATGTATTTTAATGTACCACAAAACGTCCTTGTTAGCAGCCTAAAAATCACAAACAAATCCGAAGTCAGCTCCGTCACCTACCTATGATGTCATCAGCGGTTGACTTTACATGTACTTTGTGAACTAACACAGTTACGCCACAAGTCTCTGCTTATCCTTTGATAATGTCTGAAAAATAACCCACAATGGAGGCAGCATCTTGATAAATAAGGTGATAAACACTATCCATATCAAGAATTAACTCACAAAATTACAGAACACAAAGACGACGTCCGTGTGGATCTCGCGGCCACATCGCTGTTTTTGTCAAAAGTCACATCTTTAGTCAGGATAAAAAAATGTTTATCGCTTTAATTGGTATTTAATATGCATTTTGTTTTGTTTTCTGCATGTGTAAATATGGAAAACGTGTTTTGTCACTATTTCTGGGTGTCTGACAATTTCACTGGACTGACTTATGGGAATAACGTGTTCGGTTAGAGTACATTTCAGTTTTCAGAGTCGGACCTTCTGGAAAGGATTAATGATGCCAACCAAGGTTCTAGTGCACAGGTAAGAGAAAATGCGTTGGAGGTGGGTTCTGTTCAAGGGGACCTAACCATGGCATTATTCGTACCCACCCCCCAATGTAACCGACTTATTCCGTTTACACGAGGGGCAAGCAGCCATTCAGAGCAAATTGAATTCAATCCCTCCTTATCCCCACTTCCTCCCTCAACACTCGGCACTGACTGAGAAGAGTCAAAAGCAAAGAGCGGATCTAGCCGTTGTCATGGATACGCAGGCTTTGGTCGGCGGGTAAGGGAGGGCCCCGCTCAGTCAGGACCATCAAGTCTTTTTCACGTTTCTTTTGATCGGGATACGGTAAATCCGATGCTCGCGCCGCGCAAGATGAGATTGGTGGCGGCGGCGAAGTGATAGCGCGGTCCCACACATCCTCCCACATCCGATCCGTCTTTTGTGAATTTGCATGAAAGCCTTCGTCAAGCGAGACGGAGCTTGCCACATTTAAAGACTTGAAAATAGGGCAGAGAGGACCACGGGAGACAATACGGTGACAACTGAGTCAACATGGCACCACTTGGTCTGTCTTTAAAGCACATTTACCTGGCTCCGTCTTCCATTGGCCAAGTCGCAGAACAACAACAAGCTCATACAATTCAAATAAGCGTGCGCATAACAAACAAAATCCCCCTTTCATCTGCGAGACGTGTTCCAGCTGGAACGGCGCACTCAGATGTAGTTCAGACAGCAGCATCACACGTGGAATTGTAAAAGCGTTTAGAAAAAAACAAAACAAATGAATGATAAAACACACACACCAACAAATGAGCAGGTGTGTGGAGACAGCAAGCAAAAAAATGGACAGTCGCATTGATATTCCCGAAAACTCAGTTCAGCTTGCATCGTGGTACTGCATACCAAGAGCGAGTTACGTGAAGCACTGTAAATACTCCAGTCTGCTATACCCATCGGGTGATTGGTCGAAAAATAAACAGACATCCACCAGGATCTCTAATCTCTCAATAACTAGCACCGGTCAAAAAACACTGGCATTAACATCTGTGGGCAATATCCTGGTGTGTGTGTGTGTGTTTTTCTTAAATAGTTGTCCCTCTCACTTTATCACGATTAATTGGTTCCAGAGCCGACCGCGGTGAAGTGAATTTCCACAAAGTAGGATTCAATAATGATAAAACTGAATAATTTGGTACAGCACAGAAAACCCGTTCTTAAATAAATTTTTTACCATTATTAGAGCCCTGTAGACATGAAATAACACCCCTAAAGTAATCTTTACGCTCCTATTATTCTTTGTTTATAGCAAATTGCGCAGCACTAATGCGCAAGCTACCGGATCATTTCAGGCACATAAAAGACTGCCGCCGCTCACAGCATATAACAATCTACCAAGCTAAATAGTTTAGTTAGCTTCCAACTGATTTGTTCTGAACTTTAGGGAAGACTGCACTGTTTTTTTGGAATTTTTGCCAATCATCCACAAATCTCTTTTTTGGGTGTTGTTAAAGGAAAACCAGCCCGCATGTGGTCGTTAACAATGCCCGTAACAGCACACATCACTTTCACTATAAACTATAAAGCCCTATACAAACTCAGAAAAGCCCCAACAATGCACTATACATAGCTGACATGTTTATAAACCAAGCTTTTTTTTCCACTTTTTTGCCCATCATCCACACGTGTCCGCAGATATACGGCACTAAAAACTTAGGTTTTCAAAACCTCGGGCCAAAGTGTGGATCTGGAGAAAACTCCGGTTAGACGTTTGCGTAGGAACGCAAATAGCCGCAGGTTTGCGTTTCCAAACGTCACTTCCTGCGGAACGCATATGGTGACGTCACAAACCCGACCCGTATTTACATGAGAAACAACGTGGGCGCCCTCAGAACTGAGGACGTTTTCTTGCGTCTAGTTGCCTTTGTATTCTAAATCAACGTTTAGAAATAATCCTACCTCCTTGCCGGTCCACAACACTGCCGCATGTTTTCGGAAGTGACAGAAGATGAATGTGATTGGATAGAATTTTAGTAACTGTTGCCGCCTACAAGTTGCTCTCCCAATGCATTTATCCGGTTATGTGCGGATGCGCTTTTTTTGTTTTTTTGTTTTTTTTATAAACGAGATCGTGTGGACACAATTTTTTTCATAATCAGAGAGGAAGAAATATGTGTTTCTAAAAATAACCTGCTACCTGTGGACAAGGCAGACGTTTCACTCTCTCTTCTTCCTGTGCTCATCTTCCGAAACCGGTAGATCATCCTCCATATTTTCAGGCTCAAAAAGATAAGGTTCTGGATCCTCATTTGTCAAAAAATGAACCAATGAAATACTTTTCTTGCCTCACCAAACCATGGCTTCCTTAAAAATAAGAACAGTTAAGCGGGAAAAAAGAACGGACGAACCAATATATGTTCATTCTACAGGAATCCAGCGCCAAACTGCTGTGTCTCAAACCCAAAAGCGGAAATGTGACACAACAACCTGACAAAACACAAGTCATTCAGGGGGAAAATCAATGTAAGTCTGAAAACATTTAAAATAATAACGGCAATTAGAGCCTAGTATGAAAAATCAACAAATGTCACTTCGTGATAGAGTGGTGGTGTTGTGGCAACACCAGCGATGCAGGGAGCCCAAGTGCGTGTGAAATGTTTTTTTTTTTTAAACAAAAAAGCTGCTGTGCAGCAGCAGCGGTGCAGAAATGACAGGTTTGCAGTAGCGTGTAGCTCTACACTGTGCACTGCAACGACAATCAAAAGATGCACGCACCTGAACTAAATTCAAATTAGCAACTGGCGCGTGTGATCACGGAAAAGCAAAGCAGGCGGACACGAAACAGGTAAAACAGGAAATTCAACAAAATAAAGCATCAAAATATATCAAACAAATTCAGGCATATTCCAATGTCAACTCCAACGATAAGACGAAAATGTGAAACTTTAATAAGTACTGTTTCAGCTTTTCTGTTAAAGAGACACTTATTCAATTATTATTTAATATTATTTTTTCCAGAGAAACCGATGCAGTTTAGAAGCCTCTCGTGTTTATTCATTGTTTGTACAGTCATACTTGTTTTTATCGTTCATGTGAAATGCGGTCCTGTTTTTTTAATGCAATTTAGGTGGCAAAATATTTGCGTTGTAGGGAGATGTGCAAGGTTTCATTGCATTTGATGTTCATATGAGCTAGTTGGTTTGACGCAATTTAAGGCAAAATTCGCTGGGGAGAAAGAATTGCATCTGTTACTGCATGGTCACAGCACATTTTTAGAGGGCTTTATAGTCAAAGCAGGTTTGTCCATGACACGCATTATTACCTCCCTCATGCTAAATTTTACATAAGGATTATGGACAATGGGCAAGATTCCCGAAAAAATGTTTTCCTTTAAGAAAGGGTTTAAAACAGAGTTGGTAATAAGGACAAGGTAAGAGGCCTCAAACTTACCACTTCCACACAGATTAAGAGAAAAACCTTTTTCTTCAACTAAACATGGCATGCCAACTCCATGCAGTGTTATAGGTCATGTGTGATCAATGTAACATACTGACGCCTACATATGATTCGACTATAAATATTTTTTGACTAATAATAGATCGTAGTCAGCCACAAAACAGCGATCGATTCATTTTTCAAAACCACACTAGAGCGAGGGACAAGTGTAGTACTGTCATGCCAGCTCTGTTTGACAGTGCAAACATTGCACCACCTGGTCTGTCTTTTGGAGTATGAAATAATCCCAATCCTTTCACGGCTTCTGTCATTTCCTCTTTCCCCGTCGCTGCTGTTTTCGTTTAAACCACCTCTCTCCTTTCTCCACACTGCACGGCACTCACAGCGCTTTCATATTGCAGCAGATGTACGTAATCCAAGTTCCAGTTACTCAAGGCTGTCCGGATTTTATCCATTTTAATTAATGATATTCAATACATGAACCACCGCAGCACAGAATAGCAATCAAAGCTTTTTTCTCGTCAAATTAATAGATTTCATCGGTGAATATCTGCAGAAATACTCCTCCCTTTCCACAAACACATGCGTCACATCCACAAAGCTGTTCTATCTTGACATCCAGACTGGGATGCCGGCACCAGGTGTCTGCAGCCACCACTATTGTGACGCACGGGTCTGCACCAAAATAACTTGTTACTTTTTGGTCACGCAAATTTGTGCATTTACCTTTACGCATTTGTTTAAACTGCAACAGTGGGTAATTACAATACATTACTTGCCTTATGTCTTACATTACGGATCGTACTGGCCCGGTTTTATGAAGCCAGTGACGAGCCCTGCTGAGTTGCAACATTTAGGAGGAGGCAAAGATGGTGTGGCTGCAGGCGACATGCCGACGTGGGGCGAGAAACTGCGACAGTACACTCTCGTTATTTTGTGTATTTATAGCCTCCCCCATCTTTCCTCCACAGTGTGCATGTGCGTGTGTGTTTGTGCGCGGGAAATTGGCCACGGCTCCGCTGTCACTTTTGGAGGGTCTCCCGTCACCTCCTGCCCAGAATATCTATAATCATGAGCAATTTGTTTCCTCTCAGGGGAGGCTATATGGCATTGCAAGTCGCCTTTTTTGATTTTTTTTTTTTACAAAATGTATTTTTTTTTAATAATGTTATAATATGTCCCTCAAGCCTTTTCATGAACCCCAAATCATATGCCTCAGTTGTTGGTTCCACTTTTGCGAAACTACCAGGTTAAACTTAGATTTAGATTTGATTTGCATGTTATCATGTTTCATTGTAAGAAGTAGATCATTTTGACATGTAACTTGCATGCTGAAAGTGTTCCCACCCTTGATACACATATTCATAAATCTCCATATTCATAAATATACTAAAATACATCGTCTCCATGTTTACAGTAGGAGGGACTTTGGGATGTTGTCATTTTAAAAGTATCTTACCGCCAGTCATAAACAAATACTGAACGCATAAAACAAAGAAATGAATAGTTCAGATTTTTGGACGTGAAGTTGTGTGACATCCCCATCATTAGTATAGTAAATCAACACTTACCGCCCCAATTGGGCCTGTGAGTTCAGTTGTGATCAGATTTTGGTGACAAAGAAAGTAGATCCGGTTAGTCGCTGGCAATACTTAATTAAGAATTTGGCTTCTGAAAACAATATGGATTCAAAATAGAAACACATTTGCATGACAAACATGCATGGCCAAAAAAATAATAATAATAATAATAATCACACCTCCATCAACTGTCCATAGATAGCTGCCATCTGTCCATCCATTTTTTTCCCCCAAATTTAACGGTCTGTTTCATATCACGAAAAACATAGACCATAATTACAAACAATACACAACGTATATGAGCAAAGTTGATAAATCATGTCAGTGACCCTTTAATGGCCAACCAGTATTCCATTCAAAAAACACTCCAGTCAGTGCCTCACCAGCCATGACCCTTACCGCACGCTACTGACTATGACAGATAAGAGAGTAACCCACCCTGCTTTGATCTGTTCTCTGGTTGTCCTGCGTCTTACCAAGCACCAGGGCCTTTCAGTGGACCTGTGATAAGGAATACCTGGACCTGCTGCTGGATGGAGCATTCAACAATTGAATGGCAGCCCTTCGTTGCCAGGCAACCATAGAAAGAGCTGTTTTTGATCTGCCAGTTTTCAAAGTGCTTTGTTTCGTCTGCGTTGTCTTGATATTTCCAGCATTGAAACGGGTTTGGATTAGAATCATTCAAAAATGGTCTTATTAGTTAAGTGGCTTTAGGAGGGACTGTTTGCAACTGGGTCAACATGACTTCTTTTTTTAAATTGTTTTATTTGTTACAACCAACGAATACAAGACCACCACCACTGGCTACCATTTGTTGTCAGTAGTGCTTAAAAAAAAACAGGTCAAACAAAAAAAGCCTATAATTAAACTGCTTGTTGGGTGAATAAGATGACACATGAAAACACAAGCTAAACAAGCAAACCACCTGCTGCTGCTGTTTGTTTTGGCAGCTTCAACTTGCACGCCAGGGCCGTGGTGTCAATATTGTCCGCAGGGCATGCACTGCATGCTGAAGATACATTTATTTGCACCCAGACGGTAATTGCCTCCCTATCTGACAGGTGCTTCTTAATGGGTATTGTGATACGCTCCCTAATCGCTTTATTGGCACAGATTAGCTGGTCGGAAACAGATAATGTTAACATCTTGAAATAAAAAATTAAAAAAAAGGGACTATCGGAAACTGGTGGGAACACTCACTGAATGGCAGGGGGTGGACACCTAGACTACTATGCTAAATGTCATCAATACCTTTAGATTGTGGAGAACAAACAGCATTAGATATGTTGTAATGAACATGCAGAGCAGTGTGACTAAAGTTTGTGGAACGAATCGCTCTCTGAATGTTCTGATCTCATGTTTTGATGCCAGTGTCTTATAAAGCACAAGGAGGAAGAGGAGGTGCCCGCATCTCATTGACGGCACAAGATAGAAGTACAGTGGCTGCAAAAATCATTAGTTGTTTGGAACAGCAATTTCAGTTAAATATATCATCTAGCAGACAAACACAGTGATAACTAAAATTACGTTTTTAGGATTTACACAAAGCGTGCAATAATTACTTCTTAAGGCTGGAAATTCTGAGCTAGCTTTTTGTATCCTTCCCCCAAACCATGATGTTGAACAATCTTTGTTTTCAGGTCATTTGACAGTTGTTTTGAGGCTCCCATGTTGCCATAATTAAAAGATGCAGAGAGGGGAACAACGTGGAAAAAAAAAAAAAACCTTTCTCATGACTGGCATGACCTGTGTATGTAGTTCAATGGTCAGTGAGCTTACAAAACTAATTTTGTGTTCCAATAATTAGTGCTAAAGACATTCAAATTAGTAAAACAAGGGTGGCCAAATGTATGCACCTGCCTAATTTAGTTTAAATAATTATTGCAAACTTTCTGTAAATCCTAAAAACTTTATTTCACTTCTCAAATATCACCGTGTCCGCCTGCTATATGATATATTTCACTGAAATTCCCGATCCAAACAACTAATGCTTTATAAAAGAGACTCTTGAAAGTTATGCAAAAGTTTGGCCAACTCTGATACCACTGTGTGTTAAAAAGTGCTGTACTGAACTCTTCAAAGGTATTAGTGCTGGCTGAGCAGTATTATCCAATACCAGTGCCAAATTGGTACTTTGTAATGGCGGCAGTGCTTAAACGATGCCCGGACGGGTACTTCAGAAATGGAAAACATACTAATTTAGTCTAAAAACGCCTTTTTATATTTCTACAGAACGTGACGTTTCAGGTGAACAGAACAGTAATATAAATACTTCAATTATAGAAAGGAGAAAAACAAACATAATATATAAATACAATTATGACCAAGTAATAAAAAAAAATCCTCAATTGTTATAATTATCAGAGCAAAACCATCAGCAATACACAACAAGGAGAATATGCAAAAGAATAGCAAATACAATTCAAGGACAAATTGGTAATTGTTACACCATTCTAGCAAACTGAGCACTGCTGTTGGTGTGTTAAGGTCAACACTAAAGTTTAAAAAGAGCATCGGAGTGTGTTCTTCTGTCGGAATGTCACATTACTTATAAGATGTTACTTGCACAATATCACTTTCAAGCAGTTGCCATAAAAACAAAAAACTAACTATTATACAACCACCAACTTTAAAGAGAAAACAATTTTGCTTCTATAGACCACACTTGTCCATAAGCCACAGGTAGATGCGATATTTACAGAGAAAGACACTATAAACCTTGCAATCCTACCTACATTCTGTGTTGAGAGCGAGTGAAGCTCTGATCATGAGATGCTTTTGGTCCATCACAATTCAGCAGCTGCCGCGATCCAAGCAGAAGCTGTAGTGTGTCTACACTTGGTAAAACTTAAGATTTTCGCTGCGTAAAACGCCATGTCCATGTCCTACTCTGCACCCTAAGCATCATGGGAACTGTAGTTCTTTTAGCCATAAATTGGCTACGTCGTTGTTTAAGCCGCAGGGTTCAACAAGTTCGGAATTAACGGTACAACCGTTAACGTCGGGGACTGGTGTCATTATGATACTTCTTACCGTTGTTACAACATTGGTTCTGTTGCTGCTGTATTGTGCAATACAGTCATTAGTAATTGCCAGTGTTGTCACGGAGCAGTAGAGTTGAAATTTTGAAAACAACAGACCAACAGTTGAATAAAGAAGGCCCTGGTTTTATTTAGAATATTTATATTATAATGCAGTTTTTCTGCTAAATAGCTTCTAAAACTGGTAGGTACTGCACCATTTTTTAACTAGCCACAGTGACCATTTCTAATGATTTTCTATATACTATCTCCAGATTAACCCAGGCATGAAACGCCAACGAATGTCACTGCTAACACATCCAGTATCTGTATCTTCTGCATCTGCAACCTACTAAACAAAGATATGATGGCTTTCGCTCAGAGCTAAAGCACACATTTGTTGTGTTCATCACTGTTGTCAGACCTTGTTATGTCCTGCATGGCAGGTGCAGCCTGCTTGCGGGATTTAAACCTTGCCCACAACATGTCACATCATTCTCTGTGCTCCCTCTACTGATTGATTTAAGTGATGGCTTATCAGCAGTGAAAACACTCAGGCCCCATGTCAAGGCGTCTCACTTTTTAACCCCGCTAAACTCATCATCTCCACTCACTAAAGCTCTAAGCCGACGATGGGTCAAAGCAGTCAATTCAATATTAAAAAGCTGGCCCGCTTAGAGGAGCATTGTCATTCGTGTCACCACCGTCGCCTTTGCAACTTTCTGCAGGCATTAACACATTTCCCTGGCGCCGCCACTGATGCTGCTGCAACTCCGCTCGTTATCACCGTAGCAGAACACTAGAGTGCGGTTTCTTTCTGGCGACTGGAGCCCTGACTTTCCAGGCATCACTCATTCGCATCATGGTCACTGTTTCAAATAATTAATTAGCACTTAAATGAATTCTTACTACAGCTGTGGAGCCACAAAACCTTATTTCCAGGGGTGTGAAAATCGTTCCTATTCACACTAAATGTTTCAGGTGGTCCAACACATTGAGGTATTCGTCAGCGACAACACAAATGAACACAAAATGCAGTTTTTAAATGAAACATTTTATTATTAAAAGGAGGAAAAAGCGTTTGCCATAACTTGCAATGAGTTTCTTATAGCACTGTGGAGGAGTTTTGGTCCACTCATCTTTGCAGAATTGTTGTCATTCAGTCACATTGGAGGCCTTTCCAGCATGAAGCGCTTTTTTTAAGATCATGCCAGAGCAACTCAATTTAAGTTTCAGATTCAAGTCAAGACTTGGACTAGGCCACGCCAAAGTCTTCATTTTGTTTTTCTTCAGCCATTCAGCGTTGGACTTGTTGGTGTGTTTTGGATCATTGTCCTGCTGTACAACCCAAGTTGGTTTCAGTTTGAGGTCACAAGTAGATGGCTGAACATTCTCCATCAGGACTTTTTGGTAGACAGCAGAATTCATGGTTCCATTTATCAAAGTCCTTCAGATCCTGAAGCAGCAAAACAGCACCATATTTTACTGCCGGTATGATGTTCTTTTTTTGAAATGCAGCGTTACTTTTACGCCAGATGTAATGGGACACACACCTTCCAAAAAGTTCAACATTTGTCTCCTCAGACCACAGAGTATTTTTCCAAAGGTCTTGGGGATCATCATTTCTAGCAAATTAATGTTCTTTTTGTTCAGCAGTTGTTTTCGTCTTGGAAGTCCGCCATGCAGGCTGTTATTGCCCAGTGTCTTTCCCATACTGGTGTCATGTACACCGACTTTAACTGAGTCAAGTAAGGCCTTCAGTTCTTTGGACGTTCTGGTGGGGTCTTTTGTGACCTCTTGGATGAGTCGCCACTGTGCTCTTGGGGTAATTTTGGTTGGCCAGCCACTCCTGGGAAGGTTCACCACAGTTTCATGTTTTGGCCATTTGTGGGTAATGACTTTCATTCTGGTTTGCTTGAGTCCCAAAGCGTTACAAATGGCTCTATAAGTAGAGGAATTTAATTCTGGTGTGATTCACCACAGTTAAGTTATGTTTTAACTTTTTCACACTGGCCCAGGTAGGTTAGGATTTTTTTTCCCCTCACTTAATAATAAAAAGCTAATAATAAAAACATTATAAAAATTTTTTAACTGCATTTTGTTTTGAGCTTTTTGTTGTTGACTAATATTTCAGTTTGTTTGATGATCATTTAGGTTTGACAAACATGCAAAAAGTTAAGAAACCACGCGATTACTTTTTCACACCACAGTTCTGATCAGCATCGATAGAAGAGAGCGCAATCCCTGCATGATGGAAATGATTTGGCGTCATTTACAAGAGACGTTCATCCATTTTCAGCGTCCGATTTAGGTTTCCTTCACAAGAGATTCCAAACGGAACCTACATGGGAGGTGTGAAGCTGAGACATACAGTACGCACAAAAATAGAGGATGGCTTTCACGTTTCTTCACCGTCAAATGCCTGATAAGTGGATAACCAGACAGGGAGATTGAAACCAGATATGACACAGAGCTGAGCGACCTGACACCGCAAAGTGAGCCGAGACGGCAGGTCAATCCAGATATAAAAATGTCCAGTATTTGAGCGTTACAACATGACTCTTGGACTTGGCTACAGTAAAGAAAGACTTTTAAGTAGGTGGTTTCATGTGGGGTTTTTTGCTGTTGGGGCCAATGCTGCTTCTGTGTTGCTTGACATGTGCAAGGGATTTTTCCTCGCTGTCCATACACTTGTATAAATACTATACATGTATGTATATTTACTTATCCATACACTTCTCCTCCCTGAGTCACCACCTTATCGTGGTGGAGGAGTTTGCGTGTCCCAATGATCCTAGGAGCTAAGTTGTCGGGGACTGTAATGGCCCTGGTAGGGTCACCAATGACAAACAGGTCCTAGGGGAGGGACCAGACAGAGAGTGGCTCAAAAGACCCCAATGATCCACAAAAACAATGAACTTTTCCCTCGCCCGGACGCGGGTCACCGGGGCCCCCCCTATGGAGCCAGGCCTGGAGGTGGGGCACGATGGCGAGCGTCTGGTGGCCGGGCCTGCACCCATGGGGCCAGGTCGGGCACAGCCTGAAAAGGTAACATGGGTACCCCCTCCCATGAGCTCACCATTAGTGGGAGAGGCAATTGGGGGTCGGGTGCAAAGAGAACTGGGTGGCGGCCGGAGGCAGAGGTCTTGGCGGTCCAATCCACGGCTACAGAAGTTAGTTGTCAGTACGTAAAAAGTCACCTCTCTGGCGGGGAAGGAGCCTGAGCTGGTGCGTGAGGTGAAGAAATTCCGGCTAGATATAGTCGGACTCACCTCAACGCACGGCAAGGGCTCTGGAACCAGTCCTCTCGAGAGGGGCTGGATTTTATTCCACTCTGGTGTTGCCGACAATGAGAGGCGACGAGCAGGGGTGGCAATTCTTGTTGCCCCCCGGCTCCAAGCCTGCACGTTGGAGTTTAACCCAGTAAACAAGAGGGTAGTTTCCCTACGCCTTCGGGTGGGGGGACTGGTCCTGACTGTTGTTTGCGTTTATGCGCTAAACAGCAGCTCAGAACACCCGCCCTTTTTGGAGTCCTTAGAGGAAGTACTAGAGAGTGCTACCTCAGGGGATTCCTTTGTTCTGCTGGGTGACTTCAACGCTCATGTTGGCATCGACAGTGAGACCTGGGGAGGTGTGATTGGGAGGAACGGCCACCCTGATCTTCCGAGCTGTGTCTTGTTATTGGACTTCTGTGCTCGTCACGGATTGTCTATAACAAACACCATGTTCGAGTATAAGGGTGTCCCACATGTGCACTTGGCAAGAGGACACCCTGGGCCGCAGTTCGATGATTGTGGTTGTGTCGTCGGACTTGCAACCACATGTTTTGGACACTCGGGTGAGGAGAGGGGCGGAGCTGTCAACTGATCACCACCTGGTGGTGAGTTGGTTACGACAGTGGGGGAGGATGCCGGTCAGACCTAGCAGACCCAAACGCATTGTGAGGGTCTGCTGGGAACGCCTGGCAGAGTCCCCTGTCAGTAGTAGTTTCAACTCCCACCTACGAGAGAGCTTTGACCATGTTACGAGGGAGGCAGCGGACAATGAATCAGAGTGGGCGATGTTTCGTGCCCCCATTGTTGATGCGGCCGATCGGAGCTGTGGCCGTAAGGTGGTCGGTGCCTGTCGTGGAGGTAATCCCAAAACCCGTTGGTGGACACCAGTGGTGAGGGATGCCGTCAAGCTGAAGAAAGAGTCCTATCAGGCCGTCTTGGCCCATGGGACTCTGGAGGCAGCTGACAGGTACCGGAAGGCCAAGCGGTCTGCAGCTCTGGCGGTCGCTGAGGCAATAATCCGGACATGGAAGTAGTTCGGAGAGGCTATGGAAAACGACTTCCGGGTGGCTTTAAAGAGATTCTGGACCACCATTCGCCGTCTCAGGAGGGGGAAGCAGTGCACAGTCAACACCGTGTATGGTTGGGACAGTGTGCTGCTGAACTCGACCCTAGATGTTGTGGACCGGTGGAGGGAATACTTTGAAGACCTCCTCAAACCCACCGACACACCTTCCAACATGGAAGCAGTGCCTGGGGACTCTGAGGCGGGTTTGCCTATCTCTGGGGCTGAGGTCACAGAGGTGGTCAAAAAGCTACTTGGTGGCAGGGCCCCGGGGGTAGATGAGATCCGCCCAGGTTTCCTTAAGGCCGTGGATGCTTTGGGCGTGTCTTGGTTGACACGACTCTGCAGCATTGCAGGGACGTCGGGGACGGTACCCCTGGACTGGGAGGCCTGGGTGGTGGTCCCGCTTTCAAGAAGGGGGATGGGAGGGTGTGTTCTAACTATTGTTGGATCACACTCCTCTACCTTCCCGGTAAGGTCTATTCATGGGTTCTGGAGAGGAGAATCCGCCGGATAGTCGAATCTCGGATTCAGGAGGAGCAGTGTGGTTTTCGTCCTGGTCGTGGAACTGTGGACCAACTCTATACTCTCGGCAGGGTCCTTGAGGGTGCATGGGAGTTTGCTCAACCAGTCTACATGTGTTTTGTGGACTTGGAGAAGGCATTCGACCGTGTTCCTCTGGAAAAACTGTGGGGAGTCTTCCGGGAGTATGGGGTATCGGACCACCTAATCCAGGCGGTTCGTTCCCTGTATGACTGGTGTCAGAGATTGGTTCGCATTGCCGGCAATAAGCCGGACCTGTTTCCAGTGAGGGTTGGATTCCGCCAGGGCTGCCCTTTGTCGACGATTCTGTTCATTACTTTCATGGACAGAATTTCTAGGCGTAGCCAGGGCGTTGGATGGATGGATGGTCCATACACCTCTTATAAAAAAACAACTCTACACTGTTGTTGATCTGTACAGAAAATATCATGAGAGTACACCATAATTATGGTTTGGTGTGTGTATATATTAACCAAAGGTTGTTCACACACATGCATGAGTATAACAGCCTCAAAATAAGCCACAAAGTCGCAAAAAGCCATACAAAAGTTGCAAAAAAAGTATAGAACTGAAACTCAATGTATACAAAACCGCACATTTTTATGTTGACGCGCAGCGTGAGGGACAGAGGGTATCACGAGCAATCAACTGATGGCTACATTTCAAGGTATTATTTTCATTCAGTCTTCTGACTACCTGTTGTTGAGTGGAATAATTCTGCTCAGAGGAAAAAAGTTTTTCTTGTGATGTATGCCTTGGCTAAAAGAAGCTGAGACTGAATCAACAGCGCCTCTGCTGGTTGCAGCCAAGTAGTGCCTTTACAATCACTCTAGAAATATTTGAATGGCACAAACATCCCCCGTCTCCTGCACACCTTGACTTTAATGTGGCGTACGAAAAGCAAAACGACCTACCTCAACTATGGTGGTTTTGGCTGCCTTGCACATGGGATGGTTGAAATTTCTGGCTGTTTTCCTACAAGATGACAGCAAGTAAAAAGCAAACAAATATGAAGCAAACGTCATTTCCAGCCAAATATATATATTCAACACAGTGTTAAATGTATATAACACTCCAGCAGTCAAGGAGGGGAAGCTAATATTTTTCCATAAATGTGTTTATTTATTTAGATGTAATTTCTACCCTCCGTTTCTAGTCGTTTTTAACAAAGACAAAGTTGCTGTGGATCGGTAAAGTCTCCAGATCAATTCAGAATAACGAATGAAAAACTTTGTTGCCGATTCGCTCATTTCACTGTCAATCAAAATGGGATTCCGCCTCTGACAAATCAGCCGATTATGATGCAGAAGACGAGCGTCCGGGCCAGCCCACGGAGCCACTGACCCCCAGAGAAGCTGAGCGTCTCTTCAGTATACGGGCGGTGGAACAACCCACTCTACCTTTCCCCATCAAAGTCAGTAGACGCTCAGCATACGACTATGCAAAAGCATTTCATTAATAATGTGTGATTTTGTGTGTGTGTGTGTAAATGTACGTGCATGTGCAGTAGTCAGGTAACGTACATGTACAAGTCATCTTTATGTCCTCCCCTCCACCTTTGCGTCCATCCAAGCACTTCGCTGCATATCAAAGGTATGAAGCTTTTAGAATTTTAACTCATTATTATATGTTCTATTTCTGGTTTTATTATTATGTTACATTTTTATTACAACGCTCTTTATTAATACCGTATTAAATGTGCAGATCAATGTATTTTTCCCATCGTGTGAGGGGTCTTTAGCTAATTTACATGTTCGATGTTGCTGGGGCTACAAAAAGTTCGCCTTACAAAAGGTCTTTCGGAACAAATTATTTTCGTATCTCGGGGCACCCCTGCAGCTGAAAAAGATGAAGGTATTCTAGTGCGTATTTAGTCAAAGGAACAGTATACATTTCGCCACTTTTTTGGACATTTTAGGGGAAGCTGTGCTTCCTTTGCAGTCTTAGAGCAGTCCCCACTGGTTTAAACACATATCAGGACGCTCACTTGCTAAACACTGCACTCTTGCGGTTGATGGTGGTACTACAGCTACTCGCAACTTTAGGTCAGGTGTAATTTGCAATCAGGTGGGCTTGCATGACCTGACTGAGACTGTCCGACGCAATCAACATGTTTTGCTATACGGGTTAAGGCCTAATTGCTGATTCTCAAACTCCTGAAGCTCTCTGCAATTTTCATTAAAGGACTATTGTTAAATTCAAAGTCTCCAACTTTATCTTTGCGGTCTAACCGGCACAGCATGTCAACTTTCATTAAAGATCACAGTTACTGCAGGCCTAAATTGAACCGATTCAATTAAGCCACAGAGACTACGCTGGTCAAAGTCTAAAGAAATCCAGTTTGCAAAGCCATAAAGACATAAGCGCTCTCAAGAGAACAGACTGAAGAGAAAATCAATAAGAAAAAGGCTCCTAGGATCTCACAAGGTAAAATGAGGTGAATTTCCATTCAGATTCTGAAGTATTATTTTTTGCTCGTTCTACAAGCATGTATTCCGGCCCCACGTCACCTGCAGGGTGCGCTCTGCGTTGCCCAAAGGAAGCATGTGTGTCACATTCATAATAACATGCTCCGCGGAAAAGACTTTCTGCCTCTTGACAGGATAAGTAGCGGCGCCGCCGATGTTGATGTCGTTCGACTACACTGGAATTATGTGGCTATCAAACAAGCGCACATATCATTCCGTGTCACTCGGTTACCTGAAAACAACGTTTCCGGCCCTGTCAGCTTTCCATGCCTTGATCAGAGCAAAGTCTCCAGTGATGGCCTTCTCCATGATGTAGTGTCTGCCATTGAACTCCTGCACCTGGACGGAAACACCACAGATGAGGATGAATAGTCCTCAAATATGGACCTGATCAACTGTATCCGGGAATGGATTGGTTTCCTTAAACCAGCGCTTCTCAAATAGTGGGGCGGGGCGCCCCTGGGGGGAAACTTGGTGAACTGTCAGGGACCTGCCAACATGTACACATTTATTGTACTGGATACACTTTTGCAGTTCTCCACGTTGTTGCATTTTCCTGCTTTCAGTTTCAGGTTCAGTCTGTACAGTACAGATCAATAAATAGTTATCAGTTTCTCAAGAGTATTTCAAATCTGGGGAGGACGGGGCATGAAAACATTTCCGTCCCCTGGGGTGGGGTGCATGAGGGAAAAGAACAGAGCCACTGCCTTAAACTATTGCAATGACTTAACCCAACACATCCGCCAAATCCCAAAAATAAAACTAAGTCATAATACGTATATAATATACCCCAACGTGGTGCCTCTCCGAAAAGTGTCAGATTAAAAATAAAAAAAAATTTTTACGTTATTGTGCCCTTTTTGTCATTAGAATACCAGATTTCATCAGCATTCCAAAAATGAGGAGAAAAGTACAGTTAGGAATTATTTTGCATTCTTTACTCGGTCAATCATTGGTAACGAGATTACACACTTGACCAATTTTACCCAAAAACGTTCCACCTCAAAACTGTACTATATGAAAATAGTACTTCTGACAAGGCAAACCCCCAAGGGTAGTCTATCTTGACAATTTTACCTCTCGTTTTTCACTGGCTATGGCAATGCTGCCGTCCTTGTTGTACTTGATAGGAGAGCCTCCCTGCTGGATCAGCGTGCCATAGCCGGTAGCGGTGAAAAAGGCGGGGATCCCTGCACCCCCAGCTCGGATTCTCTCTGCTAGGGTGCCCTGTGTGGAAAGTGTGACATCATAAGAATGAAATGGGAAAAGGTCGCGTTACAGCAGCCATCACGAAATGGCGGACCTGGCATGGCCCTTTACGGACCAGTGACCAAAGTCAATATGGAACGTTCACTCTTCCAGAATCCAGTGCCAGACCTCTTTGTCTCATATGCTCCGAAACTGAAGCGCTGGTCTAAAGTGCAAATTTGACCTGACAAAACACAAATAATTTGAGAGAGAGGAAGTACCCAGCGAAAGTCTCATGTGAGAGCGTGGAAAATACACGTTCAACAAAATACACATTCATTTTTAAAGCACAGCAACGTGCAAATGAGTGTTCCCAAGGGTTGGAAGGATATTGACGGGCACGCCCGGTCGGAAGAAGGCCCCCGGGGAAGACCTAGGACACGCTGGAGGGACTATGTCTCACAGCTGGCCTGGGAACGCCTCGGTGTCCTCCCGATGGAGCTGGAAGAGGTCGCCGGGGACCGGGAAGTCTGGACTTCCCTACTGAAGCTGCTGCCCCCCGCGACCCGGATAAGCGGAGGAAAATGGATGGATGGATGGATGGAGGTTTCATGCTCTTTCAAAAAGGCAATTTAGGTGCCAAGATAATGGCGTTGTATTGAAACAATAGGGTGATGTGCAGGGTTTCATTATATCCGATGTTCATACTGCATAAGCAAGTCTGTTTGATGCGCTTAAAGACAAAATGGGGTTCGGACCTTTGCTGTGGGGGAAAAAAATAGCATCAATTGCATTAAATTTTGATTGAAGACTCCTGCAATACACTATCAGCTCGCAAAGGTGAATACAGCACACATTACATCACATTTCTGCAATTATTATATTAAATCTTGTAAGGGGACAATACGCTTGCTTACGGTATACCCAAACGACTGTGATGTAAAAATTACATTTGGATTTAGTCAGTGTGTACTGAATGTGAACAATTCCGGTTTTGGTTCCGATTCCTAACGTTTTTTGATTCCCGTGCCTTTAAGAGGCAGGGTCATAAAAGTTTGCAGTCTTTAACCAGACTTCTTTTTGTACATATATATGAACTTCCTCGCCGCACAGTGGCTGAGTGGGTAGCATGTTGGCCTCACAGTCAGGAGATGAGGGTTCTCCCCGTGCGTGTGTGGGTTTTCTCCGGGTACTCCGGTTTCCTCCCACATTCCAAAACCATGCGTGTTAGGTTAATTGCCGACTCTAAATTGTCCATTAGAGTGTGAATGTGAATGTTTGTTTGTCTATATGTGCCCTGTGATTGACTGGCGACCAGTCCAGGGTGTACCCCACCTCTCGCCCAAAGTCAGCTGGGATAGGCTCCAGCATCCCCGCGACCCTGATGAGGATAAGCGGCATAGAAAATGGATGGATGGATGAACTTTCCATTAACTGTTCGCATCTATTTCTTACGGTCAGTGGAAAGTGCATCCAAAGGAGCGACCACAATTTTAATGATCTCAGGAGAATCCAAATGTTAGTCCTGGTTCCCATCGATGCCCAACACTACAAGAGAGTAAAGATTTACCATTATAGCCACTAAAAATGAAAACACACATGAGTACACCTCATAATGGAATGGGCATGTGCAATCTGCAGCTTAAGAAGTGTCCATACTTTGCTGTACATCAATTACTCCAAATGTAAATGTATTCTGTCGTATTGTGTCTTTGGAAAGCACAACACGACAGCCGGTGTTGTTTTCTCGCGTGTGTATTATCTAATCACATTTCATGACTTAACTTGTGGTCAAACGCACCGCGATACCCTTAAGCAAAATGACACTGTTGCTTTCCAACCTACCTGTGGAGTCAGTTCCACCTCCAACTCTCCAGACAGATACTGGCGTTCAAACTCAGCATTTTCCCCAACGTAGGACGATATCATCCTCTTGATCTGCTTGGTCTGGAGGAGCAGGCCCAAGCCAAAGTTATCCACTCTGGAGGGAAAAAAAGAACATCTCTGACTTCCAAAAGGGTTATAAATTATGTAAATAAACAAATAGTCCTTTACAGAGTAAACCTCGGCCGGCGTGCGCCCCAGGTACCGTAATTTTCGTTTCACAATGAGAATGTGAGGACAATAAAGCGCAGATCTTGTCGTCATTGTCACCCAGCTCTGTCACCCGTCTAGGACGTCATCAGCGGTTGACTCTGTAGTTATTTGCTAACTAACACAGTTACACCACAAGTGGCTGCTGCTTCTTTTTCTTTTTACTGATCACTGCGGCAAAATAACCCACCATGGGGCCGAAGAATGTTGCCAGTGCCAGCACTTTGGTAAAGAAAGTGAGAAACACTACTGAATTCAAGAACACTTGCACTAGATAGACTCTACTTGTGCTACTCACCTACTTATACATTTGCACTACCTACAAGTCATTTTTACATCAGTCGATTTTATTTATTTTTTTACAGTTTTTTCATAATGTGTAATATATTTTTACTACAAATTAACAACGTGTATATATTTTCTCTTAAGTGTCAACATGTGCAATATTATGTATTCATGTTCATCATCACTTTACTGTTAAATACCTTCAGTGCCCACACCTTTTGTTCTTTCTCACGTACTTGGTCTTTTTATTACAGGTTTAATGCACATTGTTAATATGGTAGACTGAATCGTCGACTTGTGGACTACATTAGCTTTATCAAAGGCCTGATAAGGCCTTCGTATGGGGGGGGGGGTGCGCCATCTCGGTTGAGACCGGAGTTGTGCTCCCAAAATAGGCTTCTTTCACCCCTCTTTCAAACCAGTGCTTTTCCCAAGCTAAAATCTTGACCTCACTGTCTTCAAAAGTGTGGTTTGTGGCCTCCAGGTGTAGATACACTGCCGACTGTGGCCCACTGCTGTTCTCCCTCTGGTGTTGTACCATTCTTTTGGACAGAGGTTGCGAAGTTTCACCTATGTATTCCTCACTGCACTCCTTCTGACATCGGTTGACGTAAACTGCATTGCTCTGTTTGTGACTGGGGATGCTGTCTTTAGGATGCACTAGTCCCTGCCTTAAAGTGTTGACTGGCTTGAAACAAACTGGAATGTTGTGCTGTCTGAAAATCGTCTCATGTTTCTACCCTAAACCTCCCACTTAAGGGAAAGATACGCCTTTTCTCCTGGGCTCAGACTCCTGTTGTACCGGTTTTGTTGCTCTTTGGGATCTTTGAACCTTAGCGAAAGACCACCTAGGGCAACCTAGAGGCCTTGACCTATTTTAATGGTAAGGTGCAATTAACCAACGGCATGACTTGTTTTGTCTGCATACAGAAAAAAAAAGTACTCCATAAAAAATGGACTGCGATTGCCTCATCAATTTAGATTACATAATCCCAAGCGACACAACAACCACTGATGACAGTCTAATCTGTACCAGTAGGGACAATCTCAGTCACTGACTTCCTCTTTTAATGACCGTCCTTATCGTGTGTCCCAGACGGATAATGAGGGCTTTAAAACAAGAAAATATCTTAGTGAAATCAGCTGAGCTTGTGGAAAGTGCAAACACATTGTGCAGCAGCCGGTACCGACACAATAGCGCTGCAGTTTAAAGCGGGAAAAATGCAATATAATGTAGTGTGCATCAGGCATGGCCGCATCAAGGCTCAATATTCCCTACCCAGCATTGTTGCTGACTGCGGTGAGACCCTTCACGCCCGTCTTCAACAAACTGTTGATGAGATTCTCTGGAATGCCACATAGTCCAAAGCCTGTGTTGGAGCACAAACAGAAATGTTTATGGTTTACCTACCTTTTCCAAGGTTACACAGCTACCAAGAAACACAGTGAGATGTTCTACGGGATGTCTTTTGGCCATGGCATCCGTGGCAGCTGTGAATGAGCTCGTGAGTGATAATGCTAACACATGAGCGGTTAAAGTACCGCACACACACACACACCATATTGACCCGAAGACGAAGAAAATATGGAAAGAGATGGGTCGTCGTATATTTGGGGTCAAACCAACAGAAACAGGTGGCGCCCAACCACGTATCCCCAAGTCAGAGCTTTTCTTCCTGTCGCTCACATGCACAGCAGTGACAGGCGTTTCGCTGATATTGAAAACTTTACTAAAAAAAAAACTTTATTTAATTCCTCCCCCCCGACAAAAAAATCAGGTGTTATCGAGAAGTGGTCTTACATTTGGGTCAATACTGTACACAGAGGGGAAAATAGGTATTTCATCTGATGCTGAACCTTTATCTTTTTTTGGGGGGCTTTACTACTTTTTGTCTCTCTCCATTACAATAAAGCACCACAAAAATTCCAGGCTGTTCATATCCCTATGATGGGGCAACACTTAGAAAATCAGCATGAGATGGAATACTAATTTTCCTCATGCATGTGGTCTTACTAGATTCAAGCAACAAATGGCAATAAACCAACTTGACATTAGGCCTAAATAATAAACTGTCAATATAGAAATGTTGGTCTTTGCCCGCTTTTTCTGTTCTTCTTTTCCAAATATTTCAACTTTCTTTTTAAATAATCTTTGTAAATTTTATTTGTATGCACTGATTCCTGTAATATTTAGACTTTATTCCCATACTATAACTTTTTCCCCCAACATAATTTTGGTTCTCAAACTATGACTTTTTAAGTGTATTTGTTAATGTAATATTATGGTAAGTTTATGCACATGTGTCTTTTTTTTCCTCATTAGAATAAGATGTTTTTCTCGTAATAGTTTTTATTTTCATAACATTACCGCTGTTTGCCGTTTGGGTTTTTTCCCCAACTGTCTTTTTGTCAGTTTTCCTCTTGCAATTATGACTTTAATCTCATTACATTGCTTGTTACGCAACCACATTTTCCAAAAACTGTGTTTGTTTCATAGTTCCACGTTGATACTAAAATAATGTTAGTCCGCTTCCTAGTGCATTATTCTTGCTAAATTACAACTTGGCATAACATAGGAGAGGCTAATGTCATGCTGATTTCTCTCTCTGCATAGGCGTCCTTGAACGCAGGACAGGACAATGGAAATGTTTATAGTAGTCTCAGCTGACCGGACTCTAAATACATCCCGGCGGACACAGCTCATGCTGGCTTCCCAATACAGAGGAGGAGCAACGAACCAAGTCCACCAGCGACTCATTAAAGATGCTGTTGCACACGATTTCCAAAAGAGAACTTGCCATCGATACGTACACAAACTACACTGCAGTTTCTGCTTTCAAATAAAACTAAAAGAAGAACGCCGTGCATGGCGCGGAAGCAAAATGCTGCTGAAGTCCACACTAGTCCCTTGAGGTGGGTTTCTTTCTCGGGCGGGACTCACCTCCCACCAATACAGTCGCTCCGTCCGGGATGTCTCCGACCGCCTCGGTTGGATCGGAATAGAACCGGGAACTTCTCCGGCCGGAGGTGGAAAAGTAGCAGGTACATGTCTGCGGAGGGAAGGCGGAGAGGGCAGGTTTTAGAAGAACGACAACATGGGATGGATTTCGGAACTAATATGTTTGCGGTGTGTAAAGAGCGGACTTTGTTTGCGCTGCGGAGAAAGAGGTTGATAAGGCGAGGACTTTCCGCAGCAGAAGGCCCTGAAACTGCACTCAGGCTTCTCCTTCGACTTTGTTCAACCGCATCGGACGCGGTTCAGCACTCTCTGCCTTTCCCAGGCGATCTTGTTCATTTGCTCCCCCTGTTTCCAAAGTTGCCACTAAAGTTGCTCCTGTGTAGGACGTGCCTTCAGGGCGCCCCTGGCTATTAATAGACGCAAGGAGGGCAACCTGCTTGCGAGGAGTAGAGGTGACTTGTGACCTCCAATTAGCACCGCACTGTCGCGTTGCTGGGGTGTGTGGCCGAACCGAACCGAACCCCAGGATAAAGGGGGTCCGCGTTTTCGGATGACGCAATTGTCAGCAAAGATGGTCGAGTAGACCAATTGCTCGATTGTGTCTAATGCAACACACGCCCATACCGACCTTGCTCAAAGGACGCTCGGCGGACCCGAAAGCGGCTCTGCGTGGACGGGTGAGGAGGTTGAAAGTGTCCGCTCGACACCGGGCTCTGAAGGCCG
The DNA here is from genome assembly GCA_024372805.1 of Oostethus manadensis. NCBI lineage: Eukaryota > Metazoa > Chordata > Actinopteri > Syngnathiformes > Syngnathidae > Oostethus > Oostethus manadensis. Next base: position 776,693 of record QODF01000202.1, on the reverse strand, counting down.
CCATGTTTAGGAGCGCGCACGCGCACGCCGGACGGTGGACGCGCAAACAAAACGCACTCACCCGCCGGTGGGCTGAGCTGCTGTTAGCATGCGGCTAACAGCTTTAGCTTTAGCTTTAGCTTTAGCTTTAGCTTTAGCTTTAGCTTTAGCTTTAGCTTTAGCTTTAGCTTTAGCTTTAGCTTTAGCTTTAGCTGCCGTCACATTGGCTGGCACCGAACAGAACTGGCGCTTTGCTGCATTTGGGTTCTCCTTATTTCTTCTTGTTGTTGTTTGTTGGGTTTTTTTTTTTTTGGCGGTTGGCAAGCAACTTATGGTGTTCATTACCGCCACCTTCTGATATGGAGTGTGGATGGAAATGCTAAAATACATATATATATATATGTATTTATATATGTGTATATATATGTATATATGTATATATATATACATATATATATGTATATATATACATATATATATATATATGTGTGTATATATATATATACACACATATATGTAAACACACACATATATGTGTATATATATATATATATACACATATATATATATACATATATGTATATATATGTGTGTGTGTGTTTATATATATGTGTGTATATATATATATACACACATATATATATATGTATATATTCATTCATTTTCTGTACCGCTTATCCTCATCAGGGTCACGGGGATGCTGGAGCCTATCCCAGCTGACTTTGGGTGAGAGGCGGGGTACACCCTGGACTGGTTGCCAGCCAATCGCAGGGCACATATAGACAAACAACCAGTCACACTCACATTCATACCTATGGACAACTTAGAGCGGCCAATGAAGCTAACATGCATGTTTTTGGAATGTGGGAGGAAAGCGGAGTACCCGGAGAAAACCCACACACGCACGGGGAGAACATGCAAACTCCACACAGAGATGCCCAACGGAGATTTGAACCCAGGTCTTCCAGATCTCCTGACTGTGTGGCCAATGTGCTAACCACTCAGCCACCGTGCAACCTATTTGTAAATATATATATGTGTATATATATATACACACATTTGTAAATATATATATATGTGTGTATATATATACGTGTGTGTATATATTTTTGTATATATATATGTATATATATAAATACTGCACATATAATACACACATACATATATGCTTATATTGCATACCTTCTCTAATAAATATGGCACACCCCCCTCCTTGCTCGCTTTGCCTCTGTTTCCGTATTATTGCATAACCTGTGATGACAAAACTAAATTTTGATTCGAGCCAAGTTTCCTGAATGCATATTAAATGTGGTTTTATTTTCATATTCTGTGTGTATCCCTTCAGTTCCGGACCGTTTGCAATAAGGCTTCTTGCATTCCACTGTAGAATAAACATTATTTGCCTTTGTCTTCTCTACCTGTTGTAATTCACCGTGTACTTTTTCCCATTATTTTTCTCTCAGATTTCAAAACTTTGCGGCTGCTTTGACAACAAGCTTGATTTTTTCAGTCTTATTTTTTGCTTGTTCTGTACAATTGATGACGTATGCAAAGAAACCCCACCAACATGTCCATGGGAGTTCCTGCATCTACTGTTTCCTGTCTTCTAGTGTTTATTTGGCTATTCCTTTCCTTTACTTCCCTTTCTTGTTGTTGTATTCTGACTGCTTCTGCATATGTTATCTTTCTTTCCACTTTAATCTTTTCTACTTCTGCTTCCCGTTTCCTTACTAAGCCTCCCCCATATGCTGCTGTATGACTTCCTCCACCGTTACAACATTTGGTAGTATTACTACTTTCACATTCACCATACTCACGATCTCCTCCACATCGTCCACATGGTTGTTTAGCTCTGCATACATGTGCTATGCGTCCATACCCTTGACACTTGTAGCATCTCATCGGTGATGGGATATGGGATGTTGATGGGTGATGGGATATATTTTGCATTTAATTAAGATACTTGCATCCCTTAACACTTTAGCCATTTCTACCTCTCCAACTACCATTTTCAACTCTTTAGCTGGCACAACCGGGCTGACCGACGCCATGCCCTTCTCAGTTTCAAATTTCACTATGACTTTATATTCCTCCATCATAATCTTTTTCCTTGAATACCCTTCACTTTCTTCCTCGAGCGCTCTTTCACTGTTTATTCTGCCTCCACCTTTCCTTCCACTTTCCATTCTCACCCACCCCATTTCCATCTCATCCTCTGCACTCCCACCCCTGTCCTCCTCCATTTCGATCCAGTCACATGCCAGATTATGCCAAGCTCCTTCTCTTCTTTTTTCAACTCTCAACTTTCTTGTCGAGCACGTGGAGCGTGATTGCTGGTAGCTACCGCCGACGCACCCACTGACGTCAGTACTCCTCGTTCTGACATGTCGGGTTGTCGTTATACGCAGGGGTCCCGTTTTTAAAGGCCGGGATTGGCACGTTTGCTGTTTGCAGCTGGTACTACACAGCAAACGGCCACGTGTGATGCTTTGCGCGCACACACACACGCGATACACACACATACATACACATAGATATATCCGTCCATCCATTGTCTGTGCCGCTTATCCTCGTTAGGGTCGCATGTATGCTGGAGCCTATCCCAGCTGACTTTGGGCGGTAGGCGGGGTACACCCTGGATTGGTCGCCGGTCAATCATGGGGTTGACATACAAACATACACACTCACACTCACATTCACACTCTAATGGACAATTTAGAGTCGGCAACTAACCTAACATGCATGTTTTTGGAATGTGGGAGGAAACCGGAGAACCCGGAGAAAACTCACGCACGCACAGGGAGGACATGCAAACTCCCACACAGAGCCGCCCAATGGAGATTCGAACCCTGAACCTCCTGACTGTGAGGCCACCATGCGGCACACACACAGGTATATGCTATATTTATGTCATTTATGATTTAATGATTTATATAATGTTCATGGTCCACAATGTAACGAGAAAAATGTGAATTTTTGATGCTAATGACCAATACTACCACAAAGCTTGGTCTTTAAATCAGCAGTTCTCAGTTATTTTCTGTCACAACCCCCCAGGGTCCAGTAATGTTGTCCTCCCCCTCCAAAATACTATTGACAACAGATAATATGTATTTGTTTATCTGTACTGTACAAACTGAATTTGAAACTGAAACCAGGAAAAGGAGAGCTGTGAAGTGTATTCCAGGGTCAAATGGCATGTTGAGTAGAATAAATGTGGACATCTTGGCAGGTTTACACTAACATCGAAAGTACTCTCTGCTTCGTTCGCGGTGTCCCCAGTGAGAACCACTGCTTTACATACACTACATATTTTTTTCCTTTGTACAAAATGTAAAAAAACTTTGCAAATATCAAAGTGGCCGTCCATAACCTTTGATTTTTCAGAGGGCCCCTTGATGGAAAGTTTGGACACTGAGTGGTTCCTGTCATATAGAGGATCTTTGACTATAGTGTTTTTGCAGGAAGACTGATATGGGATCTCTGACCAGCACGCGCATATTGTGTTTACATTCATGACTAGATTATGTGTATGAGTATTTCATATCAAATATTATAAGGTTTAACTTTCTAATCCAACACAGTGTAGGTTAGAGTCCATGTTAAAATATGAGACCAGATTTAGGTTTGAATTGCGACATGTACCTGACAAATACACGCTCGCACGCACGTGCACGTCCGTGTAAACAAAGAACACACATAGGGTGACGTCACAAGCATGACATCGCTGTCAGCTCCATTTCTGGTGGTACAAATGTTTTGACAAGGGCTTTATATTCATTTTCTGCAGTGCCGGGAGATATTATTCAGTCCAGCGTTCTAAATTATTAAAAATAGAAATTAAAGCAAAAACAGTGTCGCATTGCCGCATTGGCGTTGCCTGGGCACGTGACTCCGCATCACGTGACTTTTAGTTTTAGTCATGGCCGACGACTACAGGCGACAAGGCCTTGAGTTGGAGAGACGGATATTCGAGTTGGATGCCTTGTGTTCTGCCCTCAAAGCTGAAAAGCAAGGTAACGCCGAAGATTTTCGGAGATAACCCCCATGTTTGTCGCTTTCGGCGTCGTGCGTGTGTCTGGCAGCCATGTGTCGTTGTTAGCCGGCTAGCATGCTAGTTGTTAGAAGCGTTATCAAGTGGAGCCGTGCAGCCATAACTAATGCCCCATTTAATGTTGTGACGTTTAGGAATTATAGCCAACAGACGACGCAGTATTGTTTTACAACGTGATATTAGTCGGAAATGTAGCGGAAAGCTGTGTTAATGTTCACCTCTGGCGATGGTTTAGGAATGTAAACATTCACAGCGCTTTGGCTAGCAACACTCCGGTGACGTTAGCATAATCGTGACCGTTAACGTTTCTGTCATTTCGTAGGGCTATTAAAGTGGCCGTTTGTTGTTTCGCAGCTGTCGGGTACCCACAGTGAAGCAAGTCGTATTCTAACTTCTCTTTTTTTCCCCCCACAGATGACGACTATTTACAAAATGCATCTGCCATACTAGACAAGTTGAAAAGCTACTGCAGACAAGGAGGGGAGAGTAGTAGCCTTTCCAAGCTACTCCAGGATTACACACAGGTGCTTAGTGTTGTAAAACCTAGGTGTGTAGTAGAATAGTACTAGAAAATAAACAATAATTGTCTTTGTCCTACAGGTGATCCTAGATATCACATTTTATGAAGAGAACAAACTGGTGGATCAAGAGTTTCCGGAGGAATGTTCTCCATTTAAAATCCAGCAGCTCCTGCAAGATTTGACCGAACCGGAAGTGTTGGTGGGGCGACTTGCGCCATCTCAAGAGGTATGTGGGTCCTGCATGTTGTAGGTGTAACGTGTGATCTTATCTTGATGCACAAGGTAGCCTCTAAAGCAGGGATGGGAGAATTTACAAAATAGTCAGATGCAATATGTATCTTGCACAAAAAGTGGTCCAAACTACACAAGTAAACCACCTACTGCACCATGTGGACATACCAGTAAAAATCTACATTCAACATCAACATTTTGTCCTTTTTGCTACATTTTCACTTGATTGCAAAATTTGTTGAGGTCCCTGGGAAGTAAACAAGGAGGAGTTGACATACTCTTGATATCCAATGTTTTATTGTTAAGAGTTCATATTGTTGTTGCTGCGTGACTACCCAGCATTTGGAAATGACAGTTTATGTTTAGTGCCTCGTTGATGTTTACCACTCCTGTACTAATAGTAGTTGATTTGTGTGATGTGGTAACTTGCTGGGGCTATGTTGTTTTTGTTTTGTTGCGCTGTGAGCAAGTATGTCATTGTTTTTGGTGACCATCTATGTATAGATTGACCCTGCGCCACATTTTTTTAACCCAATGTGGCCCGAGAGTCAAAAAGTTTGCCCACCCCTGCTCTAAAGAGATTTGACATGAAACCAGATGCATGCAGCACTGAGATGCATGCATTAAATTGTAGAATATGGGTTAATTCTGTGCAGCACCAGCATACTCAGCTTGTCTGTTTGTGACGGTACCATGTTTTGGTCTAAAAGGTGCAGGCTGTGTTGGGACTGGAGCTGTTAGAATGCCTTTATTGGAGACGTGGTGCACTGCTCTACATGTACTGCCACACCCTACATCAACGGAAGCAATGGATCAAGAAGAACAAAGAAACATTCCTGAAGGTACCTCATATAGTGTGTACAGGTCCAGGTCTTCTGCTGCATGTAATGGATCGTGGCGGTGCTCCACTGCAAAATATAAGCCTTTTTTTAAAACTTGAAAACCATTTAAAGTAATATAATGTACGGATGGATATATATGCTATATAGTTACATATGTAGATTGTCATTTACACACATACTGACCACAATTGGTTTGAGAACAATACATAAATATAATAAAGATGTTCCACTGCCTTTTATTTTGATAAGCATGCACCGAAATATATGTCCGTCGGCCTTGCTGGCGCTTGGGCATATGTGACCACATACCTCACACATCTTATGTTGACATTCATTTGTTTCTTATCATCAGGAGAATGAACAATAGCCCGTAAAATGTGTAGCCAATTGACAACAGCTTGTCACATGCCAAGCCCTTTTATGTCAGCGTGTGTGATCGCTCACGTTTGAATCACATTCCACTTTCTGCCATTTTTGTTCACACATGATGTTGCGGACTCTAGCTAAGTCGTGTTTGTCCCAGGGGGAGCTACAAGTGGCTATTTTTCTTTCATAGGATACATGGTCATCATCACAACTTACTTTTTGAAAGTGCGACTTAACAATTCTTGCTCTCTTGTTATCATTATAATACTTACGGCTTGTCTTCTAAACTTTGGCGGTATGTCAAAGTTGTTCAACGAACATGTAGCGTGTCCAGCTTTAGGATAGTGACGCTATCACAGGGTTCTCCAATAGGTAGCTCGTAAGCTAGCAGTAGCACACCAGCTGATGTTAAGTAGTTCACCAAAGAATATTTGATTCACCTCTTAGTATTTGTGTAAATGTTCTATTCAAACATGACACCTGTATTTAATGACATTTGAGCACATTGAGTTGAGATGTGTTTTGTAAATAAAGTACAGTTTAAATGTTGGCCGGCACATAAAACACATCACCTCTCCTTTTAGTAGATTTAATATTAATAGTGATTTGAAGGTGCTGCAAGTTAGATGCACCTGTGCTATTATAACCCAGGACACATTTCTATAACAAAAAATATTTAAACGTTTATTTTGTTAATTGGTTATTTTGAACTAAAGATATTATTGAACAATTAAATTCCAATGTATTAAAATGGGGATCATTAAATTTAGGCTTGTCAAATAGTCCAAAATGTACTATTGAACTTGTCACAGTAATGTTGGACTAAATAGGTCAGGTATTTTAGATTCACAGCTTAAGTGCTTGCAGTTTAATAACCTTCAGACCCTAAATATTAAACGCCCCTCTTTTTTTTCTGGGAAATAATTACTGTATGAGTCAATATATAATATTTTCACCAAACTGTTATATATTTTATCAATATATAATATTATATGTTTCATCAATAGACTGCATTTTGACCCTTGAATATACTTGTATGCTTTGCTGCTCTCCGGTGCTCATTTTATTGCATTTTGCCATTTGCAGTTTTCCTGCTCAGCGTCATGACGCTAAAGCATAACAAAGCCTTTAGTTTCACCAAGTAGGTTTAAGTGCACCTTCAAAAATCTTTGCGCTGCGGAGACCCTGACTGTTACAGCTGTTATTGCTCGGCTTGTAGTTAATTTTTTTGTTCTCTTTTAATTAGCATCGTTTACTCGTGACAGGGAGTGTCTTATTGTGACGGTCCCAAGCCCGGATAAATACAGAGGGTTGTGTCAGGAAGGGCATCCGACGTAAAACTTTGCCAAACCAGAACATGCGAATCAGACAAATGACTTCCATACCGGATCGGACGTGGCCCGGGTTAACAACGCCCGCCACCGGTGCTGTTCACCGACAGACTTCCTGACCGGGTTGTTTAACAAGATCTTAGATAATGAGAAGATGCCTGAGGAATGGAGGAGAAGTGTGCTGGTGCCCATTTTTAAGAACAAGGGAGATGTGCAGAGTTGTGGCAACTACAGAGGAATAAAGCTGATGAGCCCTACAATGAAGTTATGGGAAAGAGTAGTTGTAGCTAGACTAAGGGCAAACGTGAGCATTTGTGAGCAGCAGTACGGTTTTGTGCCAAAAAAGAGTACAACAGATGCAGTATTTGTTTTGAGGATGTTGATTGAGAAGTACAGGGAAGGTCAGAGGGAGCTGCATTGTGTTTTTGTAGATCTGGAGAAAGCTTAGGACAGGGTGCCCAGACAGGAACTGTGGTATTGTATGAGGAAGTCTGGAGTGGCAGAGAAGTATGTTAGAGCTGTGCAGGACATGTACGAGGACTGTAAGACGGTAGTGAGGTGTGCTGCAGGTGTGACAGAGGAGTTCCGAGTGAAGGTAGGACTACATCAGGGATCAGCTCTGAGCCCCTTCTTGTTTGCTATGGTGATGGACAGGCTGACAGATAAGGTTAGACAGGAATCTCCATGGACTATGATGTTTGCAGATGACATTGTGATATGTAGTGAGAGCAGGGAACAGGTGGAGGAGAAGCTTGAGGGGTGGAGGTTTGCCCTGGAAAGGAGAGGAATGAAGGTCAGCCGCAGCAAGACGGAGTACATGTGTGTAAATGAGAGAGACCCAAGTGGAAGAGTGAGGTTACAGGGAGAAGAGATAAAAAAGTGGCGTATTTTAAGTACTTAGGGTCAACAGTCTAGAGCAATGGAGAGTGTGGAAAAGAGGTGAAGAAGCGTGTGCAGGCAGGCTGGAATGGGTGGAGAAAAGTGTCGGGTGTGATAGAAGAGTTTCAGCTAAAATGAAAGGAAAGGTGTACAAAACTATGGTAAGACCAGCCATGTTGTTTGGTTTAGAGACAGTGCCGCTAAGGAAAAGACAGGAGGCAGAGCTGGAGGTAGCAGAGATGAAGATGCTGAGGTTCTCTTTGGGTGTGACCAGGATGGACAGGATCAGGAATGAGTTTACCAGAGAGACAGCACATGTTAGAGGTTTCGGAGATAAAGTCAGAGAGGCCAGACTGAGATGGTTGGGGCATGTCCAGAGGAGAGATAGTGAATATATTGGTAGAAGGATGCTGAGTTTTGAATTGCCAGGCAGGAGGCCTAGAGGAAGAGCAAAGAGGAGGTTTATGGATGTAGTGAAAGAGGACATGAAGGTAGTTGGCGCAAGAGAAGAGGATACAGAAGACAGAGTTAGATGAAGGCAATTGATTCGCTGTGGCGACCCCTAACGGGATAAGCTGAAAGGAAAAGAAGAAGTTTACTCGTGACAGGGAGCTTACAAGCTAAGGCATAGTCCACATGAACTGGGATATTTTCAAATACATTTTTTTTAAAATCTCTCTGTATAAAAACTGAATACAGTGGAACCTCAACATACAAAATTAATACGTTCTGGGGGGGGCTTTTGTGTCTTAGAAAAAAGTCGTATAAAGTGAAAATATTGTACCCACCTGAAAGAAATATGTTCAATAATGACTACATAATCATTTACATATGCATGATTGTTAAACAGTGAGAAAATAATAAAATGAATGAAAAATAACAACAAATGTTTGGCTTTCGGGTCAAGTGAGGGGAGCGTCATGGCTCAGGAGGAGGTGGCGAACGGAGTTTTGACAGATGGCAGAAATCATATGTAAGTTTATGTACTGTAACTTCATTTAAATGAATACAGTACATTACATACTAAACCTAACACTATGATTAAAAAAAAAAAAATTACCATGGACGGAGCTTTACGGTACGCTGAGCAAACGGACGCAGCGATTGGCCATCGTTACGGATTTTGGGGAGAAGAGTATGATGGGAGATAACCGAGATAACCAATGGAAGGGCAGCTTCTTCTTCCATCGGTTTTATGGGGGTTGGCATCCATTACTTTGGAGCATTACTGTCCTAGGGTAGTGCAGCTTGTGGTATGGAGGTGCAGTACATTCAAAATTCTGGGAGGCACTTTCCATTTTTATGTTTACATTGTGCATATTTTTGTGTTAAATGGGATGGACATATCTTAGAAGCCCAATTCGTATTATGAATTTTTTAAATAATGTTGAAAAAGATAAATGAAAAAGACACATAAACATATCATTTTATAATAGATGAAGTGAAGGCTCTATTAGAACTAATGTGAAGGGATATGGTACTTGTTATGCTTGTCCGTATGCATCATGTGACTTTATTGTGTTCATTCAGTGTATTCAGGAAGGCGTCCGCTACCTAATGCGGATGCTGCAGGTGAGGAACTCGGTGAAGCTCAATGACGGGGTGGTGCTCCATGACACTGCTACGGCAGGCTTCCTGGCTGAAGGTATGTTTTTTTTATGCAGGTGTTTCAAATAGCACACGTGTGTATGGATTGGATTATAATATATGCGTTAACTTGTTTTGAAGGCATTTTCTCAGACACGCACCTGTTGACAATGATGTACATCGGGGAAATGTGCTTCTGGGCTGTCAAGTACGAAGACTACAGCAGCGACATGGTGGATTGTAAAGAAGATCGCCTCCAGTTTAGGGACATTGGCACACAGATACTCAACAAGTATGTGCTTGCCTGTGAGGGCCCTCTGCAGGGACAGGGCTGGAACACAGAGAATGCCAAGGAAATCCTCAGTGTTTTACAGTGAAGCCCGCCGCGTCCCTGTCTGGGTCTTCCTCGGACACACATCTAAGATCAGTATTGAGTGTTTTTCCAATCCCCCCCAAATAAAAATAAAAAAAGGTGAGGTACAGTGTAATGAAAGGCTAGTAAGAGGAGGTGCGGGGAGAGGGTATTTCAGCAAGGGTGTCTTAAGCCACCTCGCTCTGCGCTATGGGGAAGAAAGGTTGGCAAGCAATGTAAAACTGACAGTGAAGTTTTTTTTTGTTTGTTTTTTTTACTCATTCTGCTGAAAGAGCAGTTCTCACAATTCCAGACTGTTGACTAGGGCACACGTTTTGCTCTAAGAATGTGTTATAATAATAACATTAATAATAATATAAAAGAAAAAAAGATTCTTAATAAAATACACTTTTTTAATGTTTATCAATAACAGCTTAAAATGAAACATTGCACAGTAACATTTTATTTATTAAGTTGCCATTTTGGTATGCTTTTATTATTTGACATCTGTTCATACAGTATATACACACTATTCTAATGTGTATAAAATACACACAAGGCAAAGGAAAGTTTTTCATGATCCACCACTCGTATTCCCATCATTTATTGCAATTTCCCAAAATGTAATTAACTTTTATTTGTTTAGCTTTTAATAGAGAAAGTGTTTGGATGGAATTTTCTGTTTTTTATGTCCTTGGTGACAATAAAGCCCGTGTTGTTTTAACCAGTATTGTTTTGAATGCCGATCTAGTCGATTCGGGCGCCGCGGCACTACATATCCCATGATGCACCGGCGCTGTCTGCAACCCGGAAACGTGACAGGCGGCACGTCACATTTGTTATCATACGACGTTGATTTCACCGCCGCCTTTAGTAGAAAGTAATGGCAGGAAAGGCTCATTTTCTCAGCGAGTCAGTAGTCATTCGAAGCCTCAGACGCTTTCGTGACTTTTATTTTCCTTCCGCTGTGAAAGAAGACCTTTTGGACAACGGAGAGGAAAGACCAGACTTTGTGGGCTGTTTACCGGTGAGTTCTCGGCAATGTTCATGTGATTGTTTCAAAATACACGTGTTTACTAAATATACTTATGGAATGTATTATACATGGTCTCCAACAACAATAACTGATTTACTCTTTCCACCCTAAAGGTGGTCGTGCAGTTCCACATCATGACCTTCTTGTCACCGGTGGACATCTGTCGCCTGGGGGCAACCAGCCACTACTGGAGGGCCTTAGTTCGAGATCCACTGCTATGGAGGTTCTTTCTCTTCAGGGACATGCCTTACTGGTCCTCCATCGATCACTTAACCATGCCCCGACTTGAGGTGCTGGACGCCCCGCTCGTCTCTGAAGATGCAGAAGTGGGATCGGACTCAAATATGGACGTCATGGCAGAGTGGGTGCTCTTTTTACTTCAAGGTAGACTGAGCATCGGAGCTAACCCCGTGACATTGTGTGTTCCCACAGGTATCTGAAAGGATGTCCCTCATGCAGACAGAAATGGCTTCCTTCACGCCCACCCTACCAAGTGTTGACGTCCTTCCTGCAGTCTCTGGTGCCTTCAGCAGAAGCCCGCTATGCCATGTTTGGTCCTGGCATAGAGCAACTGGATGTCTCTCTGGTCACAAGGCTCATGCAGGCCCCTGATGTTCTACCTGTGTCAGGCATCCCGAGCAGACCCATCAATGGTGGGGGAGCCTTCTCTTGACGTCAGACTTTGAGTAGTTCAAGACGAGTAGAAACTAGATGTGAACTTGGAGTCGGTCTATTCATCTGTCGGTTGGCAAGATTTCAGTGTCTCGCGTAAAGGTCACATTTCAGTAAGATTTTCATAACAGTATATTACCTCAAATGACAATACTACACAAAACTTGTACATTGTATCGCAAAATAGATTTACTGTGCACAAAAAATTACTCAAAGCAGCCATTTTTGACTAAAAAGTTGCCAAAACAAGTTAGTGTTGCAAGCGCCACAGTCCGGGCCTGCATGAGTGCTGCTTGCATGAGGGGAGATGCAGTTTATTGAGGGGAACGTGAATTCTAATATGTATTGTGACTGAAATCCTCTTCCTATCCTCAGACAATCCTTCTGAGGATAGGAAGAGGATTTCCTTGACAACCTGTGCAGCTGTGGTGAGTTCCGTGCCCAAGAGGATTAAGGCAGTGCTATCAACAATGGTGCTCACACCAAATATTGAGACTTTGGACGGATTGATTGTGAGCTGCACTCGCTTGGGTCATGCCAGCTATTTAGACCGGAGCTGTGTGTTGACTCGTTTTCTGTCATACAGCTTCCTAAGATGCATACTGACAAAGTTCAAAGCAGTTCCTGAAGTGTGAGGGGTAGACTTGAAAGTGTGAGAGTTACACATCGCTCACGTAGCAGGATGCTGGCTTCCCCAGTAGGTGGCGGTCTGTGCCTGTAGAAGATTCCTTTCCCATGAACCCCCCCTTTTCCATTCTAGGGATCGGCTCAGGGATCAGTTATCTGTTCAACAACCAGCACAAGTTCAACATCCTTACCCTTTACTCGTCGAACAAGTAAGCATACCGTGAACAGTCTGTTAGATGCAACAACTCGATACTTCTATTATTGCATTTTTGGGTTTGTGTAGAGCCGAGAGGGAACGCGCCAGAGCGCAGAAGCAGTATGTAAGCAGTAAACTCTTCACCTTGGTAGGAAGCGATGAGTCGGGTCGGCCAGTCTACAGGCCGGCGCCTCAGGTGCAGAAGGTGTGCCAGGTAGTGGACGGGGTCATTTATGTGACCAATGCTGAGCCCGGAAGAGGTGAGACTAGATCTATTAATTCTAGTCCCTCCGTTTGCACTTCTTATACGTCTCACACAAGCGTGTATTAAAAACAGGTGAAGGAGAAACTGAAGTGGCTCAGATCCGGGCCGTGCTGAGCTCCACATCCAAACCCCTGCTGGTGCTCTCGTGTGTCTCTAGAGGGAACAGCAACGCAGTCTGCATGCAATCTGGCATTAACAGGAGCAGGATCTCATGCGTTGATATGGCAAAAAGACTTGGACTTCCCCAGCTGCCTAATCCCTGGATGGTAATCCTAAATACATATTTCATGGATTGAATAACATAAGGCTCTTATGAATTTTGTGTTTGTTTTTAATCAGGTGCAGGATACAGTTGTTGAATCTTTGTCGGGTCTCCTGGACGGGATTTCTTGGCTGCTGAGATGCTCTGGAGTCAAAAGTTAATGGTAGCTAGTACTGAACTGAATACTTTGAATTATCTTTAGTAATGGTGCCCAACCCTTGCATTGAGGGCTCATTTTCCCCCAACAAGTATTTACTGTCATGTCTGAGGGTCTTCTTGTGGAAATGAGGAAAATATTGTATAGTTCCAGTTTAACTAGTGGTTTATAGTAACGACAATTAAGGACCTGGTACCTCAGGACCTGAGGTTTTATGCATTATGCTTTGTCGAGAGCTTATTGTCTACTTTTGATAGCCTTGCTATTAATGGCCAGTCTGGTCCAAGGCCATTACAGAGGATTAGAAGTCTAGAAGTTCAATTAAAAGCTGCACAATTTAGTATTTTCAGCACATTGCATATATATATATACTGTGTAATGTAATGTAAGAAGTTGCAGGGAGCCCATGGCTCGGGAGCCAGATGTGCTTTTTATGACTGCTCGCAGACATTTCTTAACATGACAAAAAGATATTTCTTTTTTTTTGCTGACATTCTAAAGTAAAACATTACAGAAATCACAGTGCCAAAAATAACATGCAGAATGTAAAACATTATTTTATTTTAGTGTTTTGTGACCAATTTTCTTTTTTCACGACCAATTTATGTATTTCATGACTGCTTTTGCTCATTTAATGATATTGACGTCCCTGCATTAGTGAAAAGCGAATCATTTGAGGCAATCCCGGTGAGAGGTTCATCTGATTTTTACTGTTTTTGTAATACTTCTTGTTCACTGAACCAAAATACATGCACCATGTCATATGTTTGTACTGCGCTGTGATTATGAGCTTATGCTACAAAAGTGCGCCCTTTTTCCGTGCACAGTTCACAATCATTTTACCATCGTGCCATTCCTGACAAGATAATGTGCCTCATTGATGCTCTTTTGTTCTCGTTACCGTGGTTACTGCAAATAATCAAAATGTTCCCCAGCTCAGGTTTGGGAATATATAGTGGTGATTGATGTAATTCAGGTGTATTAAGGTTGGCGGACTCCAGTTTGTTTTTAGGTGAATTTTAAAGGGATATGATGGAGCGATCGAGCTTTGCGTGTGTGTGTGTGTAAACAATGAAGCGGGACTACCTGTTAGAGGTGTGCATGTGGTGAAATAACACTTCTTGTTGCTTTATTACACTGTGATGCTGGTGGCGAACTGTTTTTGTTTTTGTTTTTTAAATAATGTGCCTCAAAAGTCAAATAAAACCATCATCGCCATGCGTCATAAGTCAGCTAGAGACCTCTTTTAAACCTAAATGCTTTTTGTTTGGCTTGAAGAGCGTCAGAGACGGCAAAGAGGAAACCTGTGAAGATAACCAGATCAGAAATGGAATATGTCTCACCTTCATATTTATACTTTTACAGTAAAATTTGTTCAAATCTTTTTAAAAACACTGACGTTTTGCAAACCGCAAAAGGGCACTGGTGACAACAAAGAGGAAAAGTACGATGATAACCATAGAACCAGAAATGGTGAAAACGTATTGCGACATATGAAAGGGACTGGAAGCTCAATACAGTAGTATTACACAGATGTTATGTGTGCGTGACAGTCAGCAATGTTAAAAGCATTGCCTTGGTCTGGTTTTATGTGATTCAAATCACGTAAGCGTGCAAGGATCATGACAACCGATAATGAAACGTAACACACAGGAAATGACTCCGTACAAAACAAAAAAACAAATGGTGTTTACTTGTCAGGACACAAAGCAGAGTAGGCAACAAGTTTTATTTTTTATTTAGGTTAATTAAGCAGTGGTTAACTTAGCTTTATACCGGGTATGACAGGAAAGAGAAAATGTTACTTAAATTTGTCTTGTGGAACAGATTAGATTCAACTTTATTGTCATTGCACATGTATAAATGCAGAACAACGAAATGCAATTAGTATCCAATCAGAAGTGCAAAAAGCACGTGCAGTATAACAATATGAACAGTATGTAGTTATATGCAGCGTATAAGTTAGGGTAAGAAGTAGGATGGTTTAAGTTACCATAGTGCTCAGGAGAAATGTACATGTAGTACAGAATGGACAATATACAGGCATACAGTCATATGTATTATACAGTGTGGACAATATACAGGCATACAGTCATATGTTCAAGTACAGAAGGGCATTACTATTGGCAAGGGACAAGGCAGTTTTCACCACCCTCTGCAGCGCTTTGCGGTCTGCGACAGAACAGTTTCCATACCATACTGTGATGCAGTTGGTAAGGATGCTTTCAATTGCACAGCGGTAAACGTTGCCCAGAATGGAAGTAGAGAGATTGTTCTTCCTCAGGGTCCTCAAGAAGAACAGGCGCAGATGGGCCTTCCTAATCAGGCTGGAGGTGTTGATAGTCCAGGACAGGTCCTCTGCGATGTGAAACCCCAGGAACTTGAAGCTGGAGACACGTTCAACAGCCATGCTGTCGATGTGGATGGGCGCATGTGTCTCACTCTTCTCCTTCCTGAAGTCTAAAAGGAGCTCCTTTGTCTTTGGCTTGTATTTAGGAGGAGGTTATTGTCAGCGCACCATGCAGCTAAGTGCTCAACCTCTGCCCTATAGTCAGACCTGATCATTTTCAGTGAGGAGTCCAATCACCGTGGTGTCATCTGCAAACTTTATGATGGAGTTGGATCCATACATAGGTGTGCAGTCATGGGTGAAGAGGGAGTAGAGGAACGGGCTCAGCACACAGCCGTGCGGTGCACCAGTGTTGAGTGTGATGGTGGTGGAGCAGTTATGGCCTGACCTAACATACTGAAGTTTGTTGGTCTGGAAGCCCATGATCCAGGTGCCGAGGGAGTTACTGATTCCAAGTTTAACCATACAACCCAAAAATGACCTTATTTTGACATAAATAAAGCACAATATGAGCAACTATGATAACAAAGAATCAAATGTTATGTTGGGCTTTTCAAGGCATCATCATCCACTCCTGAGTCACGCACGGGCCGTGGTAAACTACTTCTGTACAAACTACACGCACGGCTGCCCGGGTAGGCTGATGGGAAGCTGGCTGCCGGTTCGTACCTACAGCCTGTCTGACCAGCGCCAAAAATTCATTGACAAACCACCAACCTTTCATTTTCTGGATGACCCGCTCTCCCTCCTGAGCCAGTGCCGCCCCAATGCGGACAATTAAATACCGTCACACACACACACACATACGCATTTAATTCAACCAGGCAGATGCGAGCGTAAGTGGCAGGCGACTGAGTCGGGTCATTAGTTTGACTTATTTGAAATGCTCTTGTGCTGTCGGTAACTTCATGCAGACAGAGAAGGTTACATATGTATTTTTGTTGTTGTTGTATAGAATACAAACCACAGAAAGAGCAACCATGTGATGATAACCATAAAACCAGAAATGGAACTTTGACGCCATAAAGGGTCTGGATGCGGAGCACAATATGAGCAATGCAATCACCGTCAGTAAAGGGGAAATAGATGCGGATGTAAATAACATGCAGTTGATTGGGACTGTTAGTCTTACTGTATTTAATTCGCTTTATTAACAGTGTTGCCTTTACACTTGTATGCTAGTAAGAAATGTTACCCTGTTACTTCAAACTTGGCTTTCACCCCACCGAAAGCGTATCGGTGATTACAAAGAGGAAACCTGTGATGATAACCACAGAAC
Source organism: Oostethus manadensis (assembly GCA_024372805.1). NCBI lineage: Eukaryota > Metazoa > Chordata > Actinopteri > Syngnathiformes > Syngnathidae > Oostethus > Oostethus manadensis. The sequence continues at coordinate 759,707 of QODF01000202.1, read as the reverse complement.
CGTAAATTGACCTTGTTGAGACACACTGTATAGGAAAGGGTGTTGATGTTCTGCACAATATGGAAAATCCTGATAATTAAAAAGCACATGCATAATTTGACTTTAATTTTGTTTTGTTTTTTAGTTGCACTATGCAGTAGTTAACTTGTCTTTATATTTGTGTGACAGATAGTGACAAGAGTGCTTGTAGAACCACGTGATGGTGACAATTTAACCCTGGAACAGATGCATTTTTAAAGGATGAATGAATGAATGAATGGATGGGCAGCAGACTTGCAGCTGCTGCTTGTCTTTTCCAAAACAACAGAGGCCCCAGGGGTGCGACAATGGTTATGTAATGAAGATGGAGCCATGCTTCACTCAGCTTTGACCACTTCACACGGACACATACCATGCATGTCTGACGGATTTGCAGACACCGGGATGCAGTCTCTTGGAAATAATTGTGTTTCGAATGTAAACCCTGCAGCAGACGCCGTGACCCTTTATTCAGTCTTTGGCCTAAAAGGGAAACCATGTTGCACAGCCTGTTGACTTACACAAAGATCTAGAGTGAGACCTGTTGTTAAACCTCAATGCGGTTTGTTCCGACACGAATTTAGCTGGAAGTCTAAAAGTTTAGTAGTAAAACTTCACAGTAAGTACACAAAATTACAGTAGTTAACGAGGAACCTACCTAAACATAACCACTACTCATTAGTTCCTCAGTAATTACTCTAAATGTATGTGCGTTAGTCATTAGTTTCTCATTAGTTATTCATTATTGTCTCAGTAACTACTATGTTTTTGTGTACCTTATTGTGGGACGGATTTAGCACCGACTTGAACGGAAAATAAAGCAATCAAAAGGTGATTGAAGTGTGAACTGTCTGCTTTTCCATCCATCCATCCATTTTCCACCGCTTATCCGGGTCCGGGTCGCGGGGGCAGCAGCTTCAGTAGGGAAGTCCAGACTTCCCGGTCTCCTGCTACCTCTTCCAGCTCCATCGGGAGGACACCAAGGCGTTCCCAGGCCAGCTGTGAGACATAGTCCCTCCAGCGTGTCCTAGGTCTTCCCGGGGGCCTTCTCCCGACCGGGAATGCCCAAAACACCTCACCAGGGAGGCGCCCGGGAGGCATCCGGACTAGATGCCCGAGCCACCTCAACTGGCTCCTCTCGATGTGAAGGAGCAGCGGCTCTACTCTGAGCTCCTCCCGGATGGCCGAGCTCCTCACCCTATCTCTTAGGGTGAGTCCAGCCGCCCTACGGAGGAAACTCATTTCCGCCGCTTGTTTCCGCGATCTCATTCTTTCGGTCATGACCCATAACTCATGACTATAGGTGAGGTTGGGAACGTAGATCCATCGGTAAATGGAGAGCTTTGCCTTCCGGCTCTGTCTGCTTTTGTTTAGGATATTTAGGACTAGGACATTTACCGTGTAATGCAGCTATTACTTACACTTTATGCAGTAAACCTTCCTTTCCAGTAACACTCAAAAGTGCAGATTCCTTGTCCAAACGTGTTTTCCTTCATGTACGCTTTGTGATGAAAACTCTATATTTTAACACTCATTTCATCCCAACCACTTACCAGACATACTGTAAGAGTTTAAAGTGGTTCCAGTTTTTCGAGTGCGCAGAACACGGCCAAGGCCGGGTTTTATTTGGATTTGCAACAAAAAAAGACGTCTCTCCAATTTTGCCAAAGTTATGACACACACGTTTTCTCATTGCTATGTTTCATTGGAGCTAATCTTATTATTGAAAAGGAATTATATAATATATTATTTTAGAACCATGTGTTTTTATTTGGTTAGGTTTACATTTGCACAATGTGAATCCGTTTGACCACTTCCTGTGTTTAACATGTTCATAAAGTCAAATAAGAAAACAAAGAGATGAAAGATAAAAGCACCAATAAAGGGTTAAAGAAAAAACATTCTTTAATGTATAAATAAGTACAGGACGTACAGTAGCCTAAGCAATGATATGAAATTGTATTGGTCAAATTCCAAATTGTATGACTTCAGGGGCAACGTTAGGTGTTGCATTTCCCTTGAAGATACTTGCGTTGCCTCTACAGACTGTTTAATACCTGAAAAAGTTGTCCATAAATGGTGCAATACGCTTAAGACGTGAAGGAAACCAAAATAACTTGCATTTAAGAAGAACCCTCTCACTGTTTTCCCGAACTACCTCTCTCTCTCTCACCCCTCCTCCGTCACTACTTCATTGTACACTCCTCTCACTCTTGCGTCTTTTCATCAGATTTAAGTCCCTCATTTGTATTCCGGCATGGCCAGCGAGGCCACTGGAGGCGGTGGGGGGAGGAAAAACACAAACACAATTTGCATGACGCATTCACCGATTATGCTTTAAGCCTCCCACTTAATTGTGTTGTTTTGCACATGGCGGGGCTCTCATGCTGATACTCACCGTGGTTCCTGCTCACGCCAATTCCCGTTAATTTCCTCCACACTTTCATCCGTGCCCGTCCCGTCCACCCCCTGCGGTCAGCTTCATGGCGGGCTACTGAGTTGCATCACTGGACCCTCATGGTTCAGGGGGTGTCTAACGTTTTCCACCGAGGGCTGAAAAATCAAAGGATGCGGGGGGGACACCCTAATATTTGTATATACTAATGTTTATATATAATATGTATGGGCAAACATATAAAATACATATGACAATATATTGCAATCTACTAGCTTAAATTTGTTCCGTCTTGTTTGTAATCATGTTCTACGTTGTTCCTTTTTTTTTTAAAGCAAACGGTAAATTTGCCCCAAAAAAAGTATTAATAGTTCATGCCGCCAGCCAGCCTGCCGCTGTCTCGCGAGAGTACTCACTCAGCTACACAAACATAGCAGCGTGAAGGCGGGGGATAAATATTTGAGGAATGTGTCAGTAGGTTTTGAGTAGAAAGAAAGAAACATGAACTAGAGAACTTGCAGAACACGAACTTAAGCCTTAAGACATGGAGAAGAAGATTGTTTGCCTTCACAGTAAACACACAAATTGCTGTGAAAAGTGTTTATATGACATGTATAATGCTTGGCAGTCTTGTCGCTATCATGGAATCGTGTTTTGAGCCCATTCTGTACACTAGACATGACTTACTTTGTTCTGTGCCAACTTTGATGTCCTTCTTGCATAATTGTTGTTCCTGTGCACTGGTGGAATATCATCCTTTTTCAAAATCCTTGAAGCCAAGTGCTTCCCCTGTGCTTCCTGCCTTCAGAGCAGTCATCAGGGAATTGATCGCCGCAAGGAACATAACTCGAGGTGGGTGTCCGTCTGGCTCTCCTTCTCCACGCTTGGTTTGTCCATTTTTGTTTTCAGTTTTCCTTCTGTGGAAAGGAAAACCAACTTAACGGTATCACTCAGACTGCTATTTTGGTGAAAACACCAAAGCAAGTTGACTTTGTTTACTTCGAGAAGGGTTTGTTGGTCTCACTTTGTAATAAGGTACTGTACACATAAGTACAGTAGTTACTGAGGAACTAATGAGGAACTAATGAGGAACTAATGACAAAACAGTAGACCTAAACATGAGTATAGTAGTTACTGAGGAACTAATGTGGCACACACAAGTAGTGGTTAAGGTGAGCGTTCGGTAGCTTCGTTCCTCATTAACTACTGTCATTTTGTGTACCTGCTTGTAAAGCGCTACCGATTTGTTTACTCCGCTTTAGCTGAGAGGTGTCCCCCTGGTGCTGGATGAGGCTGAATTGCAAGAGCCTCATGCCATGTGCTTCTTGAGCTTACCTTTTGCACAATATATAACATGTTTAAGCAAAGCTGATGAATCGTGTTGGGGATCCTTTGACTTTAATCACAAGGGTGATTCATGTTGCATATCATTTGTTAACGTTCTTAATTTAAAAGTGTAAAAATGCGTCAATCCAGAGTCTTCCTGCTTTGATATGAGCCTCTCTTTTGGAATAAGTGTCGTTATAAGAAAGGCAGGAAAAAATACGACCCTGGTGGCGATCAACTTCTGAGGTGCTGTGTACTCGACCGGTAACACCACTATCAGGTGGGGCACTGCCCCTAAACCAAAGTAGCCCCGGTGTTGGATGTTTACTTGTGACGTTTAACTGAAAGGTACATCTTAGCAAATAATGTCCCAAAAAGGACGTTTATGTGTTTCCCCAGCAGCCATCTCCCTGTTTGGGTCTAATAGTGGCAGCAGGGCCTTTGGCTTCGCTGTGAACTGTTGCACCCTAAATGCATTAAGGGGGACTTGGAGGAGGATGACACAAAGGCCACGCTCCCATTATGCTGGGAACACAAACAGGGGAGCAAACAAACATCTGCTGTGGGGAGCGAAAGGTGTGTTGTTCAGGAGGACAATACAATTTGCAGGAGTCGTGATGTCTAAAAAAGAGAAAATATCGTATTATTGTCGTTGACGTGCATAAGAACACCACGACCGGCGAACATGTTTACAAAATTGTAATAACATAAGAAAATGATAAGACAACAGGAGTTAACGGTCGTAATGTATTGATAGATTGCGTAATGTCATCATAATACAGTGGCGTAAAAGAACAGATATCTCTATTCGGCCCAATTCAGCCGTGCAAAACATGACTTTTGGCTGTGGTAAATTTGGTTTTACAGAATGACAATCTCCACACCATAAAATTAGGATCCAGTGTTTGCTAACTTGTATTGTCTAAGATTGGATCGGCAATTTCAGTTCAATAGATCATACGGCAGACAAACACAGCGATATTTGAGAAGTGAAAGGAATTTTTTAGGATTTATTCAAGTGTGCAAAAATTAAACAAAATGAGGTAGGTGCATCCATTCGGGCACACCAAAAGAAAAATTACATCAGTATTTAGTAGATCCTCCTTACAACTGAACACCTGGAAACACTTCCATTGAGGGTCTGGATTCCGGTTGACAGAATCCTTGACCATTCTTTACAAAACAGTCCGGTTTGATGGTTTCACACAGTGGAAACTGACAGCTGGAATTTCTGAGCAAGCTTATTGTATCCTTCACCCCCCCCCAACCGTGATGTTGAACAATCTTTGTTTTCAGGTCATTTGACATTAGTTCCGAGGCTCCCATGTTGCCACACTTGGGAAAGGATTAAATGTATGCACCTGCCTGATTGTGTCTGAATAATTCTTACACACTTTCTGTCAATCCTAAAAACTTCATTTTGGTTGTTAAACATCACTGTGTTGGTCTGCTATATGATAGCTTTAACTGAAATTGCTGATCCAAGGAACGCATGATTTATAATGGAAAATCTTGAAAATGAACAGGGGTGCCCAAACTTTTTCATACCGCTGGATGTATGGTAGTGTTCTCCTCCTTCTCCATATGTGCAAACTTCAGGGTTTCCGCGGGGTCTTAAAAAGTCTAAAATTGAAAAAACTATTTTTTTAGGCCTTAAAAAGTCTTAAATTCGCTGTTGTAGGTCTTAAATACTTTTTCACAGGTCTTATTTTTCCGATGTCCGTGTAAAGCTCATTTTAATTCTATTTGTCTTTTTTTGTTTGCTTGGCTGATTCCGTGGTGCTGTAGTTTTTTGTGTCTCTAGTTTTGCCCTGCGATTGACTGGCGACCAGTCCAGGGTGTACCCCGCCTCTCGCCCAAAGTCTGCTGGGATAGGCTCCAGCATCCCCGTGACCCTAATGAGGATAAGCGGTATAGAAAATGAATGAATGAATGTTTCTCTAGTCTAAGTATAGTTCGCTGTATTGCGACTACCAATGAGACCAACATGCAACAGCCAATCAGCTTTCTGTTATCGGCGCGAGTCACTCTCGGGAGTGTATGTTACCTCAGACGTAAAAGCGATGGGGTGGTGCAGGTTTAGCGATACTTGGCTTAAAAAAACTGAATATAAGGATTGGTAAGGCCAGTTGCTAACGATGCATTTGAAGCGTACTGTTTATTATGCAAGAAAGCAATGAAACTGGGAACGTTGGTGTACGAGCCCTATCCTCTCATGCAAAAAGTGAGCAACATCTGACTGCAGTGAAGGGTCTTAAGCAAACGGCAGCCGTCAGCCAATTCTGCCAAGCATCGGTTGGGCAAGGCCCACACTGCAACTCCGCAACCGCCACGAGCGACCTCCGTGTCGCTTTTGGATCACAGCCAGCGCTAAGAGCAGAGGTGCTCTGGGTCCTCCACGTCGTAACCAGACACCCATCCTGTAGAGCGAATGAGGACATCGGTGAACGGTTTCACACAATGTTTCCGGACTCTGACATCGCTAAATCGTTTAGGTGCGGGAAAGACAAAATGTCTTTCATTGCGCGTTTTGGTGTAGCGGATTTTATCAAGAGAGACCTTGTTTCAAAAGTGACCGGACCGTTTGTGCTGATGTTCGACAAAAGTCTTAATCGCACCTCCAAAATGAAGCAACTGGACTTGCACGTGCGTTTTTGGGAAAGCAGACACGTGCAGTCAAGATATTTAGGATCCCAGTTCATGCTTAATGAAGCACGTTCAAGTAGGTAAATGTTTTATTTTGCCTTTTTATTGTTTTTATTCTTTTAGAATAAATAGAGTCAAGACAAAGAGTTGCTCAATAGACCCCAATGATGCACAATAACAATGGACTTCGTTTTCCCTCGCCTGGACGCGGGTCACCGGGGCCCCCCTCTGGAGCCAGGCCCCGGTGACCCGCNGGCTCAATAGACCCCAATGATGCACAATAACAATGGACTTCGTTTTCCCTCGCCTGGACGCGGGTCACCGGGGCCCCCCTCTGGAGCCAGGCCCCGGTGACCCGCATCGATGGCAAGCATCTGGTGGCCGGGCCTGCACCCATGGGGCCCGGTCGGGCACAGCCCGAAAAGGTAACGTGGGTCCCCCCCCCATGAGCTCACCACTCGTGGAAGGGGCCTCGGCTAAAGAAGCTAGTTGTCGGTACGTGGAATGTCACCTCTTTGGCGGGGAAATAGCCTGAGCTGGTGCGTGAGGTGGAGACATTCCGGCTAGATATAGTCGGACTCAAGTCAACGCACAGCAAGGGCTCTGGAACCAGTCCTCTCAAGAGGGGCTGGACTTCATTCCACTCTGGTGTTGCCGGCAATGAGAGGCGACGAGCAGGGGTGGCAATTCTTGTTGCCCCCGGCTCCAAGCCTGCACGTTGGAGTTTAACCCAGTAAACGAGAGGGTAGTTTCCCTACGCCTTCGGGTGGGGGGACGGGTCCTGACTGTTGTTTGCGCTTATGCGCCAAACGGCAGTTCAGAATACCCGCCCTTTTTGGAGTCCTTAGAGGAAGTACTTGAGAGTGCTCCCTCGGAGGATTCCTTTGTTCTGCTGGGTGACTTCAACGCTCATGTTGGCAACGACAGTGAGACTTGGAGAGGTTTGATTGGGAGGAACGGCCCCCCTGATCTTAACCCGAGCGGTGTCTCGTTATTGGATTTCTTTGCTCGGTACGGATTGTCTATAACGAACACCATGTTCAAGCATGAGGGTGTCCACATGTGCACTTGGCACCAGGACACCCTGGGCTGCAGTTCGATGATTGACTTTGTGGTTGTGTCGTCGGACTTGCGACCACATGTTTTGGACACTCTGGTGAGGAGAGGTGCGGAGCTGTCAACTGATCACCACCTGGTAGTGAGTAGGTTCCAATGGTGGGGGAGCATGCTGGTCAGACCTGGCAGATCCAAACGCATTGTGAGGGTCTGCTGGGGAACGCCTGGCAGAGTCAGAAGGAGTTTAAACTCCCACTTACAAGAGAGCTTTGACCATGTTCCGAAGGAGGCAGCGGACATTGAATCCGAGTGGGCGATGTTTCATGCCTCCATTGCCGATCGGAGCTGTGGCCGTAAGGTGGTTGGTGCCTGTCGTGGCGATAATCCCAGAACCCGTTGGTGGACACCAGTGGTGAGGGATGCCGTCAAGCTGAAGAAAGAGTCCTATCAGGCCGTTTCGGCCCATGGGACTCTGAAGGCAGCTGACAGGTATTAGAAGGCCAAGCGATCTGCAGCTCTGGCGGTCTCTGAGGCTAAAACTCGGACATGGGAGGAGTTCGACAAGGCCATAGAAAACGACTTCCGGATGGCTTCAAAGAGATTCAGGACCACCATCCGCCGTCTCCGGCGGGGGAAGCAGTGCACAGTCAACACCGTGTATGATGGGGACGGTGTGCTGCTGAACTCGACTCGAGATGTTGTGGACCGGTGGAGGGAATACTTTGAAGAGCTCCTCAATCCCACCAACACACCTTCCAACATGGAAGCAGTGCCCGGGGACTCTGAGTCGGGTTCGCCTATCTCTGGGGCTGAGGTCACCGAGGTGGTCAAAAAGCTCCTTGGTGGCAAGGCCCTGGGGGTGGATGAGATCCGCCCGGAGTTCCTTAAGGCCCTGGATGCTGT
>QODF01000202.1:738410-748495 GCA_024372805.1 Oostethus manadensis | reverse complement strand
TTTTTTTTTTTTTGCAAGGGGGGCAATCACTTTTTCACACAGGGCCATGTAGATTTGGAGATTTTTTCCTCCCTTAATAATGTAAACCTTATTTAAAAACTGCATTTTGTGTTCAATTATGTTATCTTTGACTAATAGTTAACTATTTTTTATGAGCAGAAACATTTAAGTGTGACAAAAAGTCAGGAACGGGAGGGGGCAAATAGTTTTTCACACCACTGTGGGTCTTAAATTTAATTCATATCGGTTTTAAAAAGATCTTAAAAAGTCTTAAGTCTTAGACATTATGAAAGCTGCAGAAACCCTGAAACTTATATACTATTGTTGTACTTTGTAACAGAGAGGGACATTGACCGGAGTCCAATTCCCAGTGTGGTAACACACGGCAAACAAAGCTGATTCTGCATTTTCTATGTATGAATTTTTGAAGACAGGCAGACAGCACTTTTAAAAGTAATCTTTTTACCCCAACTTTGTAATTATAATTATTACAGAGTTGACAATTAATTGAGCAATGAATTTTTGGAATGTACTGTATATTATAAATTCCACAATGAATGAATGGCATCAGATCACACAGCAGAGCACTCCTGCTGAGCACTCCCCCTGATCTTTGACTAGTAAACATATTTTTTCTCTTTTCATGTACGACTCAAGCTTTGGGAGTGTGAAGTTTTTGTCATGTAAAAATACCCAATTCAACAGTAGGGTGGTGTTTTTATGGGGTGCTATGTATGTATGTCCACGCAGTGAGGAAATGTTCTTCCTCACGTGTCATGGGCGGGACCTCCAATGCTAATGCATGGGATTTTGGGTCGACGAGGAGGGGTCACGGGGGAGTGGTTCTACTTCTATTGACAGCTGACATTCCGGGCGAGCCTCTTGTGGCGTCACTGGTGCTGTGGAACTTCCACGTGAGCGTCAAAAGAGGCCAGACTCCTTTCAGTTAGTCAATTAGTCTTTTGAATAGACCAATACTGCACATTACAAATAGAGTGAAATGAATTATTATATTTTAAACTTGACAATATGGTACATATCCGTATTAACATATCTAGCCGCAGTGGTGTGAAAAAGTGTTTGCCTCTATTTGTACACAAAATGCAGTTTTTTAAATGAAAGTTTTTATTAAAGGGAGAAAAAAATCCTAACCTACTTGGTCCTATGTGAAAAGATGATTGCCCGCCCCTGTTAAAATATAACGAAGATTATTGGAAATATGTCAGTCTGGAAAAAGTTATAAAGCCATTTCTAAAGCTTTAGGACTCCAGCAAACCACAAAGAGAGCCATTATCCACAATTGGCAAAAACATGGAACAGTGGTGAAACCTTCCCAGGAGAGGCCGGCCAACCAAAATGACCCCGAGAGCGCAGCAACTACTCATCCAAAGGAACACAAAAGGTGGTGGTGGAGGGATGGTCTGGGGCTGTTTTGCTGCTTCAGGACCTGGATGACTTGCTGTGATAAATGGAACCATAAATCCTGCTATCTACCAAAAACATGAAGGAGAATGTCCGCTCGTGAACTCAGCCTGGAAGGAACTTGGGTTCTGCAGCAGGACAACGATCCAAAACACACCAACAAGTTTGCCTCTGAATGGCTGAAGAATAACAAAATGAAGACTTCGGAGTGGCCTAGTCAAAGTCCTGACCTGAATCCTATTGAGATTGCTGTGGCATGACTTTAAAAGATAAGATATGCCTTGATTAGTCCCACAAGGAGAAATTCCAGGTTGCAGCAGCAACAGCACAAGAGCACACAAAAGCAGAGCTAGTGAAAAATCAAAGTGATACAAATGAAGACGTTATACTGTGTATGTATATATACATATATATATACATGTATGTATGTATATATACATATACATACACACACACATATATATATATACGTACATGCATACATACACATACTGTGTGCATATATAAGTATATACATACTACTAATAATAAACACAAGAAAAACAGAACCTCTTTACCATCCAGATGACCCGTGCAACAAATCTACGTGAAATCTACATTACTCTGCAGGGACAGGATAACAGCATCAGAGTAAAACGGAGAATGAGGATTTGTGGTGAACACCGCCATGCATCCCAAACCACACTCCCTCCAAAAGCGAGGGTCCGACTAGGAAGACGCCGGAGCACGGCCCCCCACCAGCCACCCCACCGAGGGGACAGGCCGACCTTACAACCCAAGAGGCGACCGCGAGTCCACTCCAAATAGGTGCAAGGGAGACCCGGCCGGACGCCACGTGGCAGCCGAGCAAGGGCCACGGGTGGGGGGCACGGACGCCAACCGCCGAAACACCCGCCGGGGGCCGGCCAGCTACGGGCAAGCAGGGCATCTGCCCCCGATCCCCCGGGCCCAGAAGCCACCCACCCCCCAAAGCGGGGGCCACATTCAACACCCCGGGAGCTCCAGGCCGCCCCAGACACAACTGCCGCGGGCCATCACCTTCCCCGACGCCAGAGACAGGCGCCCGTAGAGGGCCCATGGGTTTGCCCCCCCACCCCCCACAGAATCCCGTCCACACACCAAACCCTGTTCCCACACACCCCTACATGTTTACATATGCACCTGGAGTGCCACCCCCCCAACGCAGCCAGTAGCACCACCGTGAGCTCCCTCGAGACACGGTGCCGGGAATCCCACTGCCCCCCCCCCCCCCGCCCGCCTTTTTTTCCAAATGCGGCCATTTTGTTTCTCGCTAGCAAGCCAGCTCCGGGCTAGCACCATCATCTATTCTTCTTCCTTCTTCATTTGATATTATCAACAAACTGTACATTATTTTGACTTTGTGTTTGACGCTAAACAAACTGACGTGTCCCGATAACTGCTGGGTAACTGGCTAGCTAGCTAGCATCATCTGTCCAATCTGATTATGTCCCCGACTACCATTTCCCGCTAGCAAGCTAGCTGCTAGCTAAACACGATCGTCTATTACGGCTCACCTTTGTCAGCAGCATGCGTGACTCTTTGCATCGCTGGAATTATTACTGATCATATTCCACCTGATGAGCCCTTAATGAATAGCTAGACTGTGAATTTTATCTCGATTTGTTTGAGTTAGATTTTGGATCGCGGCCCTGGTGACGTCACGGGCGGGTCCGTTGTGTGCTTTTTGTTGCAATGCATGTGTGTTTTTAAACACGTAAATAAGCGTGCGTGCGTGCGTGTGTGCGCAGCTCTTTAAGAGGCGGGTGTGTTTTGGAAGTCGGCTGCTCCGCGGGGAGGAGGTTGGAAGCTGCTGGCGGATGAGGACGCTTCACCGCCATGTGAGTGAGACTCCCACCGTGCGCGTTCCAGCGTGGACTTGGGCTCTTCCCGGTCACCGCTAGGAGCACGCAAGGACACGCAAGATTCCCCCGCAAAAGGAAAGCACCAAAAAGGCGAGTGGAAGTAAAATAGGAACTCCTCCACCGGACCCAAGAAGTCCTCCGCGGATGAGCGAGTGGCGTTGCGGTGCGGTCCGGGTTCCTTGCAGCTTTCCAGCCCGAGACGTCGCACAAAGTGAGTCCGTGTTCGCGTACGGGACGTGGTTCTCCTTCGTTCGGCACGGATGGTCACAGCGACTTCCCCTGCGCGGAGTTGTCTCGCTGCGTGGGAAAAGTTGGCGTGTGTGTGTGAAAAGTGTGAGGCCGCCTGCAAACTGCCCACGAGTTGAATGACAGCTAGCGGCATAAATGCAGGAGAACCTTTGTTAGGGTTCCTCTAAGGAGAACCTTGGCTGCACCCGCGGAATATAGGGTGATATTGCACGTGGTTTTGTTTATTGGACTGGTGGTGGCAGTGGTTGAACATTGAAATAGGTAATGGTGTTAATGGTTTGATCAGTCCCACTGTATTGATAGTGATGCTAGTAAAACTACAGGGACTAGTGTAACTTTACCAACCGTACAAACAGTAAAAGGCGGTCTATCTATTTCCATACGGAATGTACGGCAAACACGACAGCCGCCGATTTTGCCGCTAGATCCGGCGACATCTCTGGACTAACTGTTTTCTCCAATACTAGCGACAAATCTTGCTACTTTTTGCGGCGTGGTATTGTGGAAGCACATGTTGTGGCAGACGCACAACGCAAATAAATATTTAGTGTGGTATAGTATACCTGGTCATTTTAATTTTGGCTTTTAAAGGTTCTTTCTCAATGACCATCCGAGAAGATGTCCCTCGTACACAGGGTTGTGTCAGGAAGGGCATCCGACGACTCTTGCCAGATCAGAACATGCGAATCAAACAGGAGAAAACTGATTTGCTGTGGCGACCCCTGAATAATACCCCAGGTATTATTTGTTCAAAAATCCTTGCTTGCCTAATGGGTTACCTGTCCAACAGGTGTTTGGGGTTCATTTAGGGTTAATGGAATCGTATTTTTCCCTTAGAGAAGCAAAGAATTCATATTTTGAAAGCTCCCATATTGGACAACATTTTCTGCAATTTTAAAGGGGACCTATTCTAATCATTTTTAGGCCTTTGTATTGAGTTCTGGACTCCTATAGAGACGCTGCACACAATAACACACACGATTCTCGATCTTCCAGACTCTGCGTCTTTTCCTGCAGTGTTTACTTGCGTTTCCTGCCTCGCGCCCAAACAGTCTGTGTAATTCACTCCACACCGGGCCCTTCTCCAGGTTACTTTTACCGAGCCCACTGCTGCTGTCGTTGGCTGCCGAACCCCACTTCTTAATTTTGCCCATACAGGGATTGATGGTAAACGTCAATGTATCTTTTTAAAATGTCGGCTTTCAACAGCTCTTAGCAGCTCCAGACATGGGTGAGCTTGTGATTAGCATGCATGCAGGTAACACTCCCTCCACTCCCTCTATGCACACACTATAATGCTACATACACAACCTCTTTTGTTCCATTACTTACACAAAATAAACACTGTTAGGACACTCATACATTGCTACTTACAGCTTGCTCTTCTGACTGACACGACCAAGTAACGTTGGACTTCAGCAACAGTTTGGCGGATATTCCAGCTTCGTATTGGCCCATGTTGAAAAACTGTTCCATGTGAAGTGCCGGTAACAGATGAGGATATTTTTCTCTTGCTGGCCGGGAATCAGCAACTCCAAATCAGTTCTGCCTGATGCTTGCCTCTTTAGGAAAGCTAAACAAAATTAGCGTTCCCTGACACCCGAACAAACACTTCCTGGGAGCCATTGCTCAATGTTGCCCATACATAGACGTCCCTCTGTGTTAGAAAAACTCCAACCATCCAAAACTTCTTTCAAGGCTCACTTCCAAATGCACAAACCTCATTATCAGACTCATTTATTTAACATGAGAATACACAATTGCAACAACATTAGTAGGTCACAAAAGAGAAAAAGCATAGTAGGTTCCCTTTAATCTGCACAAATAGGAACTCCAACTTTGAGTGCTGTTGCAATGCACTTTTCCTAGTTGGAGGTCCTAAATTCCCTGGTTGTTTTGAACGCAGCATTAGTCCTCAATGCACTTGAGCGCACACACTAAATAACTCCACTTTGTACCGTGTGAATTTGTTGCTAATTAAAATTCCAGTTGGGTCGGACTGCTCAATTTGAAGTAATTTTTTTTTTTTTTTCAATTACAGACCGTGTCAGTCAATGACTTGAAGAAAATGACAGCTAGCCATTTTTTTACTTTAGCTTGGCAGTTGCGGCTTCAAAATGTGACGCCAACTGATGCATGTCTGTGCCTGCAAAGTTAACTTTCAGAGGCGTACACACTTGCTGCGCTCTTGCACTCATTGTCTTGTTCTTGCTCTGATACACACACTTGGTTTTAGACACTGACACACACTCCGGGGTGCAGTGCAGATGTGTGTGCTGATCTCTTTCCAGCTGAGGCTCCTCTCATACCAGCGTGCTGACTCTGACTTTTCCACTCTTGAAACAGGAGTAGGAAGAAGACATTGGAGCTTCCTTCCATCCAAATGTGAGAGCGGTTTAAAAATGCTCTTCTTTTGTGTAGAAGGCTGTGTCCAACACACATATTGAATATGCATGCTAAAAACAGGTTTAGTGCATGTAAGAAGTGAGTGGTAAATACATTGAACAGGCAGAGCTGCTGTCCTTCTCTTTCAGGCTCCGCCTCCTTCTGGAGCAGGCCTGCCTATGTGGAGTCTTATTTTGGCGTCTGTGGGGCCTGCATGCATTTTAGCTGGCTCACACATAGAATTCCATAGAATTGTACTTAGACACACATCTTATTAAAATAATGACTCAATCGGGGTTGGACTGCACCTTTTATTTACCCTGAATCTTAGTTTGGCATTTTGGACATTAGTATTTTGGGAACAGTCTGACAATAGACCTCTTCTGTGTGCAATACATGTTCCATTTCTTGAAAAGTGTATTCATGTTTAGGGATGTATGTGAAAGTGGAAAGTAAACTGGGGTCTTTTATTAACAAGTATTATGCACAATAAGAACAGAACCAATGTTGTAGTAGTGGTAAGAAGCAAACCTGGTAATCACCAAACCCTGCTGATTGTAAACAACAGTATAGCAGTTATAACACTGTTAACATACTGTTAAGTGTCACACCAACAGCTGAATAGCGCAACCAATTATTTAAAGCGCATGCAGAGATAGATGCCGGATGCTGACCACTCTTGATACATCCGTTCCTCAATCCTCTAAGCGTAACTCAACACATTTGTAAGTGAGTGGGTTTGCAAATTGCAGCTGACGGTGTGTCATCAGTCGTCCCACTAGAATGTGGCCCGGTTTTGTTGTAAGCCGGTACGTTACTCCTTAGTTGTGGAATTATGTTGATGACCGGCCCAAAACTACTCCAAAGCAAACTGCCGTCTTCTCATTAATTGCATAGCTTGAGTCCAAAATTGATAGGTTGTCTCTTCCGGATGATGCAAATTTGCCTCAAAGAAATAAACGGGAAATGACTTGACTTGAACTAGAACAACAATGTGATCTGTCTTGCAACATTTTTGTGCTTGTTTACCTTTAACTGGTATAGTTATAGTACAATTTTTGGCATTATTATGCAAAAAGTTTTAAATGATGTTTTAATAGTAAAATTTGACCCTGGAAACTTTTTTTTTTTTTTTTTTTTACCAAATCTATCTGGAAAAATCTTATCACTTCTCTTCCGGGAAATCCCTTCCCTAACCACTTCATGGAGATTTGTAAAGTTTGCTATACAGTCAAAGACATGTACGGGCTTATTAGCACTAAAGGTACGCAATGCCGCAGACATTGCGTGCCGCTGAATGACCCGATGAAGAAAAAACAGAAATGAGCAGGATAGGCACCGGTGTATGATATTAAAGTTAGCATGCTAACAATGCTAATAGGCAACACCCAGAATGGTAGAGGTGAGTGTCTGTGTGTGTTAGTATTTACAAAAATATGCTAAAATCAGCATGCTAGCACTGACATGTTAACACCTGTCATGATATTTATACAGGTTTTTACTCATAGAAACAGCAAAAATGCCATTATGGTAATGTTAGCAATGCTAATGTTAGCTTGCTAAACCTAGCACCATAGCGCTAAGTGTCTGCCTATGTTAAAACTAAAAAATGGCTAAAATGCCATAATGCTAATGTTAGTACGCCAGCAATGTTAACGTGTTAGTTAGCACGCTAATTAAGTGTTTCTGTCTGAATCTGTACCTATAAAAATGTCAAAAAGGCTACTATGCAAACATTAGCATAGTAGAATAATACCAGAACAAGTAGAATAATAGCAGAGTGCCCCAAGAATGCTAAATGTCCTGATCGAGTTGTTCATTTTGACTTTTTCTTAATCCCTAACCCTAACAGTGAAAACAAAGGATAACCCAATCGGCTTAACAACTGGCTCCCAACGAACGCAGCCGGCTCTTGTCGTCCATTTCAAAGAGCCGATTCGTTCGCGATCGACTCATCACCACACACACATATCAGCTTAGGAGTGACAGACCGCTGTCCGAACCGGTTGAAAATTGGCAGAAATATGAACCTTTTGAAAAATTCCCCGTTCGTTTTTAATGGGGAAAAAATCTCAAGCTAAGGGGAATTGTGGAAAATTCTGGATTTTTATGAAAAACTAAGACAATAGCAAACTATTCCTGAATGAGCTGAACAATTTCATGCTTGAATGGCGTGAACGGGTTGAAAATGACGGAGTTTAAACGGCGGAATAATAATTTGGAAAACATAAATAATAATTTAAATTTGCTTTACACAATCACACAATTCAAGCAACAGACATACAAAACCGTGTGTTCCCAGTGGGACTTACTTAAAGCACTATTGGCTGTCTAAACTGTAACGTCAAGGCTGTGTTTTGGACAACACCTCGGTTAACATGTTTTTTGGTTAACATCCAAATAATTTTTCCAACAAAAGCAGGTACTAGTGAAGTTTAGTTGACCCTTCATTTGTCATTATATCATTTTTCTGCATGTATAACTATATTTTTGTCTATAAAATGTGTTTGGTGTTAACATTGTTGGGTGTCTGGAACGGATGAATTGGATGTACATTATTTTAGATGAGAAAATTGGCTCTGGTTAGAGTTCGTATTGGTTTGAGTTGGACCTTCTGGAACAGATTAATGACGTTAACCAAGGCACCATTGTACGCTAGTGTGGAGATTTACCTAATAATGGTTGGAAAATACTAGAGTCCAGTTTGCAGTACTCTCAATCACAATTTTTCAAAAATATAAAAATAATTGTGATTTTGTTGTTGTCAAAAAATATTTTACATGTTGTTTTGCCTAAATTTGTTATTTTCAGGCATAAAAATGTTTAAATGAACTAACACACAAATTAAGTTATTTGGAAGATGTATTCAAAGACACTGTGACTGATATGTAGCATTCTACTCTGGTCACTATAATGTTCGGGTGGAGACACACAAACACCAGAAGAATTTTTATTGCAGATTTGAATTACTCCACAGTAGGCACAATAATCCCTCATAAAAACACAGGCTACTGTTGCTGCAGTATACCATGCAAGCTAAAACTCAATTCTGAACCCCTCACGTCACTTCATGTCTGCCTGCCACACAGATCTTCTGGGGAACACATTTATAGTAACACACACGACGAGCACGAGTCTTTATGTCTTAAATTGCCTATTTGCTCTTATATATACAATATTGGGTAATATGAGTTTAAAGGTGACTATAGGGGTGCTGTTCATGTGTAGAGGTCTCTAGAAATGGTAAAAAACATATTGGGCCTGGAACCAATTAACCACAATAAAGGAGGGATACCTTTTTTAAAGTATTACAAAGAATCCGCTTGCAGCATTCCACCTCGCCACCTTAACTGCCGCATTGTTGAACATCTTCACATGTTAGCGATACCCTCACTGGCATAGTGTGAAGCTGGTGGCTTATCACCTCGTGCATGCACTGTACACCACAACTGGGCTAACACTATCGCTAACAACACTTGTATGATTGTAGTGACCACGATGTATCCCAACGGTTGTCCTCCTATTGTTTATACCACGTAGTGGAACAGTTGCCCATCTTGCTAAACGCTGCAATGCCAATATTTTTCTTTCCACTCTGCTTTTCTGTGCAGGAACCTTAAATTAAACTCTAGCTTACTTACAGCGTTGTCCTGTGTGAGTATGTGGACACACACGGAGATGCTGTGACTTCTTCCCTCCTAACCTTTCTATCTCTTTGCTGTTAGGCCATCTCACCATCCCATCGGTAGCCGCCTCCTCATGTCAGCTTGTATTTGATAAACACAGATGATTGATTAAGGTGCATGAATGTGTGTGTGTGTGTGCAGCAGTAGTGCAATGTTGACCGTGCAGCCCTTTAAATGTTTACAGAGGTACCCCAGGAGACCATTGCTTGGCCTGCCCTCTTCTTGAATTGGTTCACGCCGACTTTTTCAGGAGTTTGTCGCTGGCTGGTTCTAGCATGCCAAAAACGCATCCTTAAACTTACACGTGAAAGCTCAGTTCATGAAATTGGTCGCAGGATTTCATTCCATATTGCAGGTCGCAATTTGGGCATTACGTAGAACCAATTGACATGGAACTTTGTGGAGCACATGTACGAAGAAATAACCCATTGAGTTGTGACGAAGAAATGCATCATTTTTT
>QODF01000202.1:720060-736336 GCA_024372805.1 Oostethus manadensis | reverse complement strand
AATTGTTGTCATTCAGCTTTATTTGAGGCTTTTCTAGCATGAAGCGCCTTCTTAAGGTCATGCCTCAGCATCTCCATGGGATTCAGGTCAGGACTTTGACTAGGCCACTCCAAAGTCTTCATTTGGTTTTTCTTCAGCCATTCAGAGGTGGATTTGCTGGTGTGTTTTGGTCATTGTCCTGCTGCAGCACCCAAGATGGCTTTAGCTTGAGTTGACCAACAGATGGCCGGACCTTCTCCTACAGGATGTTTTGCTAGACAGTAGAATTCATGCTTCCATCTATCCCTGCAAGCCTTCCAGGTCCTGAAGCAGCAGAACAAGCCCAGACCATCACACTACCACCACCATATTTGACTCTTCTTTTTATGAAATGCTGTGTTTCTTTTACGCCAGATGGAACGGGACACGCACCTTCCAAAAAGTTCTACTTTTGTCTCGTCAGTCCACAAGATATTTTCCCAAAAGTCTTGGCAGTCATCATTTTGTGTTCAATTATGTTATCTTTGAATAATAGTTAACTCTTTTGTATGAGCAGAAACATTGAAGTGTGACAAAAAGTCACACCACTGTATTTAGTCGTATTTATTATTTTATTGTATTTAGTCGTATTTCTTATTTTATCGTATTTAGTCGTAGTTATTATTGTCGTCATGAAGAGGCTTTTTAATGCTCTAACTACAAAAAGATTACATTTATTAATACTCAGTCCTACCTGGCAGAAATTCACTTACTGCTGTCAGGTGTGGACTTGTCTTCATAATTAGATTTTTACAGAACATTTGGTATTCACACGGAGCAGAATGAGGAGCAGAAAGTCACGTGTCCACTCTGTAAGCAAATACATTTCAGGCCAGTGTTTGGTAGTCATGGCTAGTGATCGTGCCAAACAGAAGCCAGAGCTTAAACTCTCTTCCATCGTCAAAGTCGCCTGTTAGGGAACACTTTGGCCTCCTGGTCAAATACATAAATGGACAAAGTGAATAAAAAGAATGCAGTGTGCAGTATTGCAGTAATGCAGTGTTTTTTTGGTACAGATTGGAAACGGGCCTCCAAACATTTTAAACTATTTTGTAGTGTTGTATTTTTTAAATACATGCCAGTAAGTTGCAAAGTATTTTATATACATTTAAAAATCGTTGAAGTTGTTTGCCCTAAAGCTAAGCAGTTTTGTTTTCCATTTTTTTCCTTTGAAGCGAGGTGTACGGTTACACCCATATCTATTACTGTCACTTGATAGAAGAAAGCAATCATAAAATAATTACATGAAGTGGAGTTTTCCGCATGTTTGTGCTCACAGGTAGTGCTTCTTGCATTTAGGATACTCGGAATTACTTGTCAGTGGCACTTGAAGAGATAGAGCCTTCTTGTTTTTGGCTTTTTGGCCTCCCAGAAAAAGTGGCGGGGACACACGGCTGTAAATAGCCATGGTTGCGGACGGGGTTTGGCCTATATTTGGACTCGCTTGGTTGAACTTTCAAGCAGGCGCTTATTTCGTTCGACCAAGCAGGGACCGTTTTTGATGACCAGTGAAGCTAAATGTTTTTAATTGGAGGTGTAATTTGTTTTGTTAGATAACTTTTATGACCTATATGTGTTTAAACCCCATGGTTTGACCTCATCGGTTGGATTGTAATTCCTTACACTGCTCAGTGTACTCCCACTGCAACTTGATTGTGTTTTGCCAAACCACCCACTTGCAAAAGCACACGTGTGTCAAATTTGAGCAAGATTGGTTGAAAAGGACTTGGCAACTAATTGTCCGTATGTCAATGGACATCTGTCCAATCAATTATGCATCTTTGAGGATATTGTGAATCCAGTGCTGTATTCTACATTGGCCACTAGGTGTCAGTAATTGTTTGAGACAGGCACCGGACTTGTCACTAAAGTTCAAGAGCGACAGTTACTGTGACGCTGCTTGAGTTTTATTTACATTTTAAGCGGCCTTCTTAATCTTTATTATGTTTACTTTATTGGGTGATATAATATTAAAGCAGCCATTACAATATGCTGGAAGTAATGCTAACGGGTTTATGTATGTCTTATTTTCTCTGGTTATATCTACTTTATTGTATAATACAAATGTAAAAGTGTTTCTAGGGGTGTTATTTCATGTCTCAAAAGCTCTATTAGTGTTAAAAAGTGTTATTAGAAGATCATCAGCAGGTTTTCTATGCCATTACTACAAAAATATTCAGTTCATTAATATTGAATCCTGCTTTGCAGAAATTCGCTCACCGCCGGCAGGTCTGGAACCAATTAACCGTGATAAATGAGGGATTACTGTCTATGTATGCTAGCCTGTATTCCAAAGCATTTTTTTATCAACTTTGTTTATTGGAAGATAAGTCACATACAGCCATATTCCAAAGCAACCCTTGGGGGGTGCCGCAGATGTTACTTACAATATCATGTCACCCAATTAATAATTTCACTACTGTAGGCACCCAGTTGGTTACAGTGTGGCTGACTACGGCCATGTATTTAGTTTGGAAAGTGCGTGGATTTTAGGTAAAGTGCTTGATTTTGCTTTTTCTTTCCATTTCACCTCCCTTTGCATCAGTGTAAGAACTTAATTTAGTTTCATCGGCTATGTTTTTACGATTGCGTAAAATCATAAATATTACCTGTACATGTGCAATTTACCATTGTTGTATGTCTTGTATTTATTATTTGCAGCAGCAAACAGAAGGTTAAAAGTTAGACAAGTTTGCACCAAACCTGACCAGAAAAAAATAATACAAGAAGAGAGAGGAAAAGGGAAGGCCGAATCGGCTTTTTTTTTTCACATGGACATGCCATCACGGAGTTCACTTGATAATTAAAACCATTGCGTCTCTGTCACTCCTTCCTCTCTTGTTCTCCCCAGCGTCATGGCGGCGTCCTCGCACCTGTCAAGCCTCCTGCTCTTCCTCCTGGCGTCCTCCCTGGTCTGGATGCCCTCTCCCGGGTCAACCTTTGTCGCAGACTTGGACCACGTGACTGCATCAGGTAGGCGACGCACCAGTTTTGTAGTGCAAGGCCTCCTCCAAAGTTTAAATATTGATCACCTACTGGTGGACTCGATAGGTGTTTTGTCTAGTTTCTTTTGGATATGAGGCCATAGTATGTAATCAGATTTTGGATAAGCGCAATACATTTATAATGACATTTTTATGTTTTATTTTTATATTGATATTGACGACCAGTCCAGGGTGTACCTTGCCTCTCGCCCCGAGTCAGCTGGGATAGGTTCCAGTTCACTCGTGACTCTATTTTCTTCAAATATTGTCATTCATCAAGGGCATTGTCATCTTAAGCCGTTTAGAGTCTTTGAGCATAAACTGAAAACAGCTCAGTTGCGATCAGTTTAATGTCTTCTGAAAATATAGATGTATTTTTTTACTTTAGAAACTGCAAAAAGTCTGCAATTATCTAGGTTGACATACCAAAACTATAGACCAATAGTTGCATATAAATAAAAAAGCCTATGCAGGTGAAAAGACATCCTCTTTGATGGAGGCGAGTCATTTCCTAAATCAACATCGGATGCACCAATCCGTATACGCGTGACTTATCAGGTATTAACGAGCCTGCCTAGGCCGACGCTTTATCACGTCTTATGTCAGACGTGTGTTGCAGAATGCTGTGTTTGCTCAGATGTGTGTGGAAAGGTTCACTGTCGAGCCAACGCAGGATTTTCTCTCGTGCTGGTGATCAATAATAGGGCCGGGGGTGAAGGGCGGCCTGACAGACGTCAAAGTCCAGGGACAGCTCCGTTCGGCGAGTGCAGCCAGCTATTCTAGCTGCCAATTGAACCAGTTGAAGTATTTAGGTGAAAGAATGATGAGACCCTAAAGGCAGAAATTTGGTGGTTTGGAAATCAAAAAACAAATGTTGACTTTTTGGAGGCCTTTTGACTGATTGAAATAAATTCATGGCTGTATTGAGGGCTTGAGCTGAGCAAAAATTCTGCTGTTTTTTTTTTAATGCTAAATACTGGTGATAGGCCTGTCACCATAACAAATTTTGCTGGACAATAAGTGTCCTACAAATTATTGCCTAACCTATATTATCGAAAACATTTTTGGGACAATTTGTTCCTTTATTATAATGCATAATAATTCAAGTACACCATAGCAAAAGCAATAAACTAGAATTTGTCAAAAGTATTTAACATTGTTATTGGAATGTCATAACATTGCAGATGCAATTGTAATAGCTTTATTAAATTAAGCTGTTTTTATGACTTTTATTTTATTACCACTTTTAGCTGGGATGTGCGCCACTCTTATTATAAAATCCGAAAAAGTAAAATGTCACTATGACTGTGGGTAGGTGAGAAACAGTAGCTATTGAGTGTCTCTTGAAGCCGTGGCTGTCTCTATTTCACACAAACTTGCACGGCGTCAGCAGCCAACCTAAAACGTGGGGTTACATTAAAACGCACTAAAGCACAACAGCATGCACCTCTAAACCACGCCAACCCAGCTGGCTCATACTGGCTATTGCTGTACGTGAGCTCATGCTCACGTTCGGTGGCTAGTAAGTGTATGAAAGCTTTTTCCGCCGTGCAGTACAGAGAGAGGAAAACAAACACGCATACACATGTCAATTTGTTGAGGCCAGCAAAATGAACGCATTTTTTTGTGTTTTTTTTTTTTTTAGAAATCCTGAGATTAATTGTTCGTTCATTCATTCATTTTCTATACCGCTTATCCTTTTTAGGGTCGCAGGGATGCTGGAGCCTATCCCAGCTGACTTTGGGCGAGAGGCGGGGTACACCCTGGACTGGTCGCCAGTCAATCGTGAGATTAATCGATATATCCATTATCGGGACAGGCTAGTGAGAACTGAAATGATTTTGGCGGAAAAATCCGGGGGGCTTCCCTCAGGTGCTTTTTTTTTTATTTTAATTGCATTTTTAAAGTATACAAAAATGTTGAAAGGGTGAAGTGCCTCTGAAAGTTAATCAGTACTTTCTCTACAAATATCAGACGGCCCAAACGCTGCATCATAGACCCATCACCGTCACGTGACCAGAACTGAGCATTGACGAGAATCCAACATGATATTTGAATATTTCGACAGACATGACTCTCCCCCATTGACATTCTTCTGCTATTTTGTTGTCGCATTCTCCAAAATGAGAGATAGAAAATATCTTTAGTAATAAGGGATTAGTAACAAGTCTAGACGAGCCTTGGAAACCGAAAGACAAAAGACTTATGCGCATGCGTTCTTTCTTCGTCATCGTTTTCACCCCATGAGCCGTTCATGGCTAAATGCAATTATTTACTAATCAGGGCCCTTTTTTTTTTCAAAACGCCAAAAAAAAAATAATCCCAGTGTATGGACAGGGCCTAAGAGATCAAGTATTTTGTCAGGTGTGTTACTTTATTTTATAAATATGACTGTGTGGCAGTTACAACGGTAACGTGACGTACAGAGTTTATTTGGAATAAAAAATGAAGATGGGAAATAAAACCATTTTAGCTGACTAATCAGTAGCTGCTTATTTCCTGCAGACAATACTTTGTAATGGAACAAGAAAGTGCGTGTCTCACTCTCTTAGTTGAGAGTAGCGTGTTCCACTGTGGAAGGTGTCTTCATTTTACTTTGAACTTTGCCAAACTAAATAATTTATGAAGAATATGAATCTTATTATCCCAGCCATCAACATGATGTCATTTAGTATTAGTAATGTCTTAGTAAAGTAATTATTATTTCTCTCATTTTCCAGTAAATAGTACCAGTCTGGGATGAATAAATTCAACCACAAAAGCAGCATCATGTAGTCCATCAGACCCAAAAAAAAATGCAATTTTGAATGTGAAATTAAGAAATAAAACTGTTTATTTTCTCTTATGTATTTATGATTGCTCCTAGCCAAGCAAAAATGTTTGGGTTTTTTTTTTGATTAATTGAAAACATTTTCCATAGAATATTCGATGACTAAAATGTTCGATGGCTGCAGAGTTTAGGGATAAAGGGCTATATTGTATTTGTTATAATACATTTGATATAGTATAATATACATATGTTTGTAATATTCCATTATTTATCTATGGAAAAATCATTTTATTATAATGCATTTGTACAAATAAGGGGCTTACACGTAATAAACACCTTCCTGAAAAACATCCCCGGTACTCTGCAGATGAGTGTATCAATGTACTATATGAGGCTATACGGTGCTGAAAAAGCTTGAAAAGTTATGTTTATAGAGCTTGAAAAATGGCTGAATTTGGCGTTGGAGTAGATAATACGCTTCCTTACTCGAGTTTTTGACACATACATTGAAGATTCGGATTGTTTGTTTTCTTAGGAGACGTCCGTTCAAGAAGAAGTGATTAGAATAGGGAGTAGAGTCCGTTCCCAAATGCAGAAAATCAATGTCGGTGATGACTACTTCGGCGTGGAGGTTATGTTGTTTTAACTGTCTGTCTGTCTCTGTTTGTCTGCTGGACTCACTGGAGGATTTCACAAACTCACCGAGGCAATTTTCATGGAATTTGTTGGACATGTCAGAGGAAAAAAGGAGAAAACAAACAAAAAAATCACAGCCGTTCATTTTAGTGGCTTGGCTGTTCTTTTATTTTCTGTTACCTCCGCCTTCAGTTGAAAAAGTAAATGAGGGTTCAATCCCATTACACTTAAAAGCAATTAGCCAGACAGAAACGGTTGTCTTTGATTCCTGGGACGTGTGTTTGTGTAAGGAGTGTAAGCTCATCCTCAGTGGTCCACATGGTATGAGACAGACTTCTGGTAGATCTCCAAGCAGACTGTCCACAATGTCAGAATAGCCCAAATGGAAAGCATCCATTTTACCAAAAAAGTTCTGGTCATTTGAACATTGTAATGTTTGATCTGAAGTATGCGCGCTTAGAAGAACACAAACATGTTTGCTTGGATTCTTTGGCTGGACTTCTATGGTCAAATGCAGCTTGAGCTCTTTCAAACGGGAGCCTGAGAGCACAAAAAGTTCTGTACTATTTAGGCCTGTCACAATAACAAATTTGGCTTGTCCCAGAAATTATTGCAGATAAACAATATTACTGTCCATATTATTTTGAGACAATTCTTTTCATGAATGTACTGATAATAATTGGCATAATAATGCAATGCCACCGTAGCAGAAGCAACAAACTTTAATTTGAGGATTTAACATTGTAATTAGAATGTCAAGAGCTTTTAAGTAAGATAAATCATACAAACAACATAAATCAGTCAAAATAAAATGCACTCTGTCTCTTTTAGCAAAAAGTGCACATAAATAAAAATCATAACCAAAAACAATAAAAAAAACAGACTTGGTTTCTGTTAAGGAAAAAATTAAAAACACTCAATGAAAAACCCCTGCGCAAAAATAAAAACAAAACGCACTTTAGTAAATAATCACCACTGGGTATTATTCCTAAACAAGAACTCTTAACATCTAGCAAAGGACACTGATGAGAGTGTACCATTTTGCGCTATTTACTTTGTTTTTACTTTGCCGACCAGACACCTCAGTAAGCACTGACTTTGGGGACAAAGTCTTCGCTCCACCTTGAGCGGCATTTTTTCTTTCCCAGTTGTAAAAAATTGATGGTTGTGTTTCATTCATTCATTTTCTATACCGCTTGTCCTCATTAGGGTCGCGGGTATGCTGGAGCCTATCCCAGCTGACTTTGGGCGGAAGGCGGGGTACACTCTGGACTGGTCGCCAGTCAATCGCAGGGCACATATACTTAATCCTGGAGGGTAAATTAATAAAATACTGAATACTGTGTGTGTGTGCGTGTGTTATTAGGGTTGTCACAATGCCATATTGTGTTTGATGGATGCAAATTGGTTGTCCTTGCGACAATTTTTGAAACAAATGCAACATGAAACAAAACAAAAATGCCCTCTTCAAGCAGGTAAATTTCCAATACATTATAGTCTCAAAAAGAATAAATAATACATTTTTAAAGGGAAGTTTGAGAAGTATGAATTATTACCATGATTTCCAGACTATAGAGCAACCGGTAGGTAAGCTACACCTGCTAAATTTAAAAAAAGATTTGTACATACATTGACCACACCAATCTGTATACTGCAGGTGTCCACAACGTAACATGGGATATTTAATACACACAAAAATGATTTATAGTTTTTTTTAAATTTTTGATTGTATAAATGCTTTTTTCTGTACAGCACTGAAAAGTGTGTGTAATATGGCTAGTTAAAACAGTAGCCTACTAGAAAAGTCATTCATTTCCGTCTTTATCCTCCTCCTGGGAACTAAAACCACTAAAATCATAATCTTCAGCATCAGAATTCAAGTAAGACAGCTATCCAAAATCTTAGCAGGGACGTGTACCAAAGCCCGGTTTTGTAATGACACAGATGTGTAATGTAAACGGTAGTAACCGGACAGAAAAAACTTAGTTGCTGGCTTTTTCAGCCTCAACCACCGGCAATGAGTGCTTGACGGTTATATAGTGCAAGTCATGTCACACGCAACATTTCTTCATTAGCCATCCACCACAGTCACAGCGAGGTGCATTCACAAGCACCAGAATCAACGGTCACTACAACACAAGCATGGCACACCAGCAAAACGCCATGGTGGCAATGTTAGCTTACCATTACAATTGTGCAACGATCATCCATTTCTGCAGAGATGCAGATACAGAGAGACCTACTGGCAAATCGCAAGAGCTGCATCAGCCAAGTTCTGCACTTTTTACGGTTAAAGACAGTCTGGTTGAAAGTCTGCTGCTTTTGTAGCTATGCGGGAATATGGCAGCCAGAGCTATTACTTCTCACGGGTGTGTTCCAAAATATGACTGAGCGTATGCGCCAATGTACTGCTGGACCTTTGAAAGGCTGGCAGACTATTTCAGTGCTGTGTTTTTCCTTGCCTGGTTTGAACTGCCAAGATGAAATAGTCCTGGCTACCGTGGCTTTACTGAGGCAAGCAGAACACATTGAGGTAGGTGATAAATCATTTTCAGCCATGGGCTAAACCAGCAGTGTCCAAACTTTTCTCCACCGACGGCCGCATACTGAACTATCAAAGGATGTGAGGGTCAATTTTTAATTTTTTTTTAAACCAACCCACGTAACAATAGTACTTATACTTAAAAAAAACAAATACATATATTTTAACTTAACTTTTTTCTCAAAGAGATTTTATTCCTATAAATCCATGATTCTCAATGTTTGACTTTATTGTTATAACTTTTACCCAACCTAATATTTCTAAAATTGTAACCCTATTTTTTGTTTTTTTGTTTCTCATAATATTTAATTACATCTTTTATTTAGGTGGATGATTTTAAGTACTTAGGGTCAACAGTCCAGAGCAATGGAGAGTGTGGAAAAGAGGTGAAGAAGCGTGTGCAGGCAGGCTGGAATGGGTGGTGAAAAGTGTCGGGTGTGATGTGTGATAGAAGAGTTTCAGCTAAAATGAAAGCAAAGGTGTACAAAACTGTGGTGAGACCAGCCATGTTGTTTGGTTTAGAGACAGTGCCACTGAGGAAAAGACAGGAGGCAGAGCTGGTGGTAGCAGAAGTGAAGATGCTGAGGTTCTTTTTGGGTGTGACCAGGATGGTCAGGATCAGGAATGAGCTCATCAGAGGGACAGCACATGTTAGTGGTTTTGGAGATAAAGTCAGAGAGGCCAGACTGAGATGGTTGGGACATGTCCAGAGGAGAAATTGTGAATATATTGGTAGAATGATGGTCTAGAGGAAGACCAAATAGGAGGTTTAGGGATGTAGTGAAAGAGGCCATGAAGGTAGTTGGCGCAAGAGAAGAGGATACAGGTTTAGATGGAGGCAATTGATTTGCTGTGGCGATCCCTGAAGGGATAAACCAAAAGGAAAAGATTTAGTTTTTAATATCAACTGCATGCATTTTTTCTCTTAATAGTCTGAATTTTTTATCCTAATGTTTTGTCTTGGTTCTTGTAAAATTACTTGTATTTTTTCCATTTTTGAATTTTTTGTTGTCTGGTTTTAATTGTATTTTTTAAATGTGCTGAGGGTGATTTAAAACAAAAAAACATCCACGGGCCATAAATGGCCCCCAGGCTGTACTTTGGACACTCCTGGGCTAAACCATGGATGTGTTTGTCAATGGTGGCACATGGGAGTGCCGCTTACAGTGCAAATTTAAGATTAAAAAGAGGCAAATAAAATTGACTAAATCATCAATATATATACATTTTTGGGACAGATGTACAGTATGACTTTTTCATGATTTAATTTACTGTATTTTATAACTATAAATTTTTTCCCCTGTTAGTGACCAGGGACATGCATTTACTGTACATTTTTGGGTTAATGTGTTATTTTTTTTTTTAAGTATTTATTTGTACCAATGCATTTTACAATATTCTATAATATTGTGTATTTTTTACATCGATGTGGTTTTTCTGATACATGCAGTATAATAAGACATTATGTTTTAGCCTGTGTTAACTGTGTTGTTTATTATGGAGGAGGTTGATGAAATATACATTACATATTTTTACAAACATTTTACAATATATGCCAAGTGAAACTGAGGCGTGTTAAAAAAAAGGCGTGTTAGACTGGAACTAATCTGAAAGCTTGTAGCTCCTGTGGAAGGTTCGTGGAAGGCTGTAAGGTAATATGTCCCTATGCTAATGTATGCTGTGTTTCAAGAGGGTGATGCATGCTCCAATTAATTGAGGCACGGTGTCTATTAAAGTGACGGTAACTATGGAAAGAATTCGATGTGCAGTAGGATATGTCATCAAGGAGTCCGTTTTTTTGTTAGCTCGAGGATTGATTATTGTAATGGTCTCTTTACTGTTGTAGATCAGTCCCTTCTTTGCAGGATCCACGTGGTGTAAAATACAGCTGACGGCCTTCTCTCTAATGTGCCAAAACACGCCCGTATCACTCCAGTTCTCTTCTCTGGGATGTTGTAAGGTGCTGTATAAATAAAATTATGACAGTCGTCTACCCGCGGCATTTATCGTTATGTGGTGTGACACAGCTCTTGCATTGGATCTCGTGAGATGGTGTGGGTGTACCTGAGGCCGATGAGTGCGTGTGCCAAACGGGCGTGGCTAGATGCCATATAAGAAACTTTAGAAAAGACTGAGACAGACTTTACTGAGCCACAAGGGGAATTGTTTGGTGACAGTAGCATACTTGTAGAAGAAAGACAAACACTCAAAACAATATGAATAAAATAATAGGTAATATTAGATTGGGTTATAGAATTTTAATATAAAATAAGACAATATCAGATTAACAATATTTGCATATTTCCAAGCAGTGTGAAAAAAAATAGTAACTACAAGTAAAAGTTCACTTTGTACAAGGGAGGGCAGACCGTATGTAATGTTGTGAGTTATCTCTTACAGACAGGTGAGGTATTGTAGAGCTGGATGGCGTGTGGAATCAACCAAGTCCTGTACCGTTCGCTGTGAGAACGGAACTGGAGGAGCCTGCTGGAGAATGAGCTGCGCTGCCCCTCTATTGTCTGATGGAGTGGTTGGGTGGGGTTGTCCATGATGGAGAGCGGTTTGTCCCGTGTCCTCCTGTCTCTCACTGTTACAAACACCTCCCAGTGACCCCGAGTAGGCTACCGCATTTTCCAGTAATAGAGTTTTGGTGTCTGACGTGGTAAATATCGGAAGGGCGGCTGGCATTGGCCACCCACATGTCGGTGGAAATGGGTAATAAGTGTTATATTTAGAGCGTT
The DNA here is from genome assembly GCA_024372805.1 of Oostethus manadensis. Taxonomy (NCBI): domain Eukaryota; kingdom Metazoa; phylum Chordata; class Actinopteri; order Syngnathiformes; family Syngnathidae; genus Oostethus; species Oostethus manadensis. The sequence continues at coordinate 724,645 of QODF01000202.1, read as the reverse complement.
ATTTTTTAACGCCGTGGTTTCTGTAAGGTTTGAACAGACTTGCAGACATCCCAAGACATCTCGCGAGCCATGGGTTCCCTACCCCTGGCCTGGAAGTGTTTTAACCCCACCTTTACTGTACGTGTTCCCTCAAATGCAGAACACAATTCCTGATCTCCAGTTTGCGTTTGATAAGCGCTCAGACAACAGCTGATAACATTTGGACACATCCATCGCAACAGCCCTGTCCCCTGCTTAAGCGTCGGCACACACAAAGTGGGCACTGATACGGCGAGTAAACAAACCAGCAGCGTGTGTCTTTCCCAAGCTTACACCTGTGTCCACCTCCTTGCTTGGTAGAGACTGGCATTATAGCTTATTTATTGATCGGTCATGTCTGAATGGGGAGCACTGCTTGTGTGCAAGCAGCTGCTGGTTTAGTCTAACAATCAGAATCAGAAAAACTTTATTGCCATTGTAAGTGAACAATTCACGAACTAGGAACTTTCTTTGGCGACTCAGTGCAAAGTAGAATTCTATGTAAACATAGAGCATGAAATAAACATAGAACTAACTAAACATAGAACCCTGAGTAAAAAGGTGAAATCACTGATAAGTAAAGGAAGTAAAGGCATGAGGGTGTTTTTAGTGCAGGTATTATAAGGTGCCAAAAATACTGGTTATAAAGTCAACATAGTGCAAATGTTATAAAGTGTTCATGAGTTCAGCAGCAGGAAAGAAACTGTTCTTGTGGCGAGAGGTTCTGGTCCGAACGGACCGTAACCTTCTGCCAGAGGGGAGTGGCTCAAATAGTCCATGTCCAGGGTGGGAAGGGTCAGCAAGTATCCGGCCCCCGAGTTCTGGAGAAGTACAGGTCCTGGAGAGATGGAAGGCAGTTAGAAGTAATGAAGTTCACGTATATCCTTTTTGCCCCCAAGTTTTCTTGCCTAATTGTGTGCCCTCGGCCCGTGTCAGACCTAATGATTGATGCTGCTGCACGATGCTGTGTTCCACACCGCAGAGGTCGGTAACCAGCGGCAACCGGAGACAATTTAGTCCCTTCCGCCAAGGCACATGCACTACCACAGAAGACGTGCGTGGACCACAATTGTAGTACAAATCTCACATTTTGGATCGTACTTATTTCAAGATGTATTCATATAAGAGGCGCATTCACCCATAGAGCTTGACTTGCTGGTACTTCTTGGCCTGTAACTAAAGGCTGTGCAGTAAAGAACATACACACATGCACATAAAGTAAAGACTTTTGTGACATGTTCGGTGACGAAATTGAAATACTCCAAGCTCAAATGTGCTCTGCTGGGTTGAATAAGTTTTATGTTCTGACATATTTACTTGCTTATATTTCATGAAAAGCTCCTAAAATATACCGGTACCTTTAAAGAGTGAGAGAGCAGAGCAGAGCGACAGCATCTCCAATGCTTTTCCTCCTGCATATTTGTCATTCCAGGATGCCTTTTGCTGTCATTTTAACACCGGTCCGTGTCTTTGGTCCATTTAGCGTTCACATTTGGGCTCAGACCCGAGTTCTCTTCCATGCGTGCTGAGACCCACCATGGTTTTGGATGATCACGTAGCAGACCGTTGCACAGGAGTGTAGAGTTGCAAGTATTTTTGTGTGTACTGTATGTGTGAATTGATACGGCGATAATTTCAGAGTAGTCTTATGAAATCGTCCCAAAAGTTACATTTTTGGAGCACACCAAACATAGCTAAACATCAGAAACAACAACAGACAAAATCATATACCGGAAGTATCAAAAGTATCACTATTTTGATTTCAGACTTGAGATCATGAAGAGCTGGTCTCGGTGGTATCAACGTTTCAGTATCGGTCCACACCTTACTAGCATGCTCTCGTTAACGCGTTTGTGGCAATTTCTAGGATTTTATGCAACGGGAGTCAATATTTTCTCTCTTGCAGTCTTGCACGATAAACTACGTCTTTCCATGACTGCCTACCTTTAAAGTCTCGGTAAGCACGTATATGTCGGATATATGCCACCTGAGCATTCACACTACAGTGGTATCGCATGCATATTCCATTTATATTCACGTATGAATTAGACGCGAGTCACACTGGTAAAAATTGGAATTGGACCAGCAGTGTGAACATAGCCTTAGTTTGTGTTTTCAGGTGATAGTTCATGGATTGGAAAATCTTCTCCCTGCAAGCGATTCCCTGGCCGACTTTACGTAAAAGAAGCCAAGAGTCGGCTTGATTTACAAAGGCCGAGTGGGAATTTTAAAAAGCTCTCTGGAGGGACTTGGAGTCATATGTTAATGGGATTTTAAACACCCGTGTCATAACATTAGGCATTCTGCACTGATGTGTGAGTGCCCGGAGCGAGGCTTGAAGGAGGCATAATGCACGGTACGCAAACAATGGAGGTGTTTGCACAGTGTTAATTGGACAAAAATAGGTCCCATTAACACTGTGCAATAATTAGTTGTAGGGTCGAAACGGTGACCTGAAACCACCGGCAAAAGTTGGCAAAAAATGTGCCACCTTTTTACGCCACGTGAATGGAAGCTAGCTCTGGCTGTATGGGTGTTTTTCATTTGATTAACAGACATTTTATTTACAGTCACAAAAGTACACAGTCTGTGCCGGTAAAAAAAAAAATAAAACAATAAAACAATAAAACAAATAAAACAGAGGAGAAGACATTTGGAGGAAAAATAAAACGGATTTCGTAGGGCCCTTCTATTCCACTACCTGGTCTGACAAGTCTATACCATGCGGGGGGTATCGCTCATTGTAAAGTCGGAGACAGTTGTAAATGACAAAAATGAACACATGCTGTTATTAGCATACCTTGTTGTCGTGCCTTAACTGTGAGCACTGCAGCTCTATAGTCCCCAGTCTCACACTTTTCTTGCTGCCCTCAGTCTCCTCTAAAATGAAAGTGGGTCCTGAAGCCCTCATTCTCCTTATGGTTTTTTTTTTCTTTTGCAAGATTTTTTCTTGGTACCAAACCCAGGAAAAGTAGAGCTGCAGAGCTACACCAGTACTAAACTTCTAACTTCCAAGCGTTGATTTTTCTGTGCTAAATTCTTGTAAGAACCGGTTGAACAAGCTAGGAAGTTGGCATGGGATCTCGCTGACAAGGCGCTGACACTGCCTACCCTCCCCCTCGGTGGAGCCGGTTTGGACTTGAAATAAACTCGACATTAAAGCGACGGCGCCTGCAAGACCTCTGAGAATTATTTGTTCAGACTGTAAGCAAAGCGGGATGGTAGTGCCCGTGTAAGGGATGTTCAGATAAAAGGAGTGTGAGCTGAGCGTCTCGAGGTATCGCTGCATGTCTTTTCACCTCTGACACCCTTGAGTCATCCAGAGCCGTGTTCCCAGAATGCACAAATTCTTGCAGAGATCAACCCTCAAACTTATGCAAAAATAAGCCACATATCACCAGCTACTTTGTACACAAGAGAGTCCTTGGGTTGCAGCAGCTGGAATTTGTTGCACGGATGGGAGGGAGTGGGAATAGCAAAGCTCTGTGAACCACTTCAGCGAGGAGGTGGGAACGAAAGAGGAGGTATGGCATAGCGGACAGGAATGTCTCGTGACTTATGAGATTAACCAGCCATCAAATTAAGCCTAAGCAAGTAAAATAAAAACAGAGGTCCGGATCAATCAGTTGGGATTTTGCAAATCGCTATATGGTGCACGGTCCGTATAAGTCCATCGGATGGCACTGTTGGGGGGAAAAAAGTAGCGGAACCTTGGTTAGTGTCATTAACTCATTCAATTCCAGCCATTTTTCAAAAGACAACCCCTTCGGTATCGGCCACTTTCGATGATTTTGATTTTGACTAATCTTTCATTGTGTTCTATGGCTATATAAACATGGAACATGTCCAAAAAAAAGATTTGATTCCTGTCTTTCATCAGGGAAAAAAAGTTTATTTCTGCCTTTTTCTGCTCTTTAGTAATCAGTAGTACAACATAGGTCATTTTCAGGAAAATATCCGTTTCCGACTAAAAAGGGGAGAATATTAGCTTTTTGCAAAAAGCTAACACTTCAAGCATGACTTTGACTTTGTCACGTTTTTTTGCTTTTGTGACAGCTCCAATATCTAAACAACTATACCACAACATAAATAACATAAGGGTTGTTTTACATCAAAATAACTATTTACAAATATAACATCAGGAACTATTTATAGTTTTCACATTTGAAACTGAATGTTGTGTGTGTGCATATGCAGCTGTTCAAATTTCCCTACAATGCATAACCTTCTGCACGCTAGACTCCCCCAAGTTCTTGCACTTCCTCCTTGCTGTCATGTGTGGGTTTTCTATTCACATGATGCTGAGCGTTTATCAAATGCACATTTTTATGGCTTAAAACTGCTCTGGAGCCGCATTCATTACTTGGGAGGTGCATCATCACTTCTTTAAGCCTCTTGCACAAAACACTTATAAATACATCTTTAGGATTAGCGTACACGTTAAGTATTGAAGGATTTCTTGCTACTTGATGCATGTTTTTGATGTGAGGTTTCAAACTCTTTCTCCAAAATGTATGTTAATTTTGTCACAAGTATCTCTTCTGCTATTACCAAATAGCATAATTTT